>PVKS010004001.1:0-97747 GCA_004027875.1 Aplodontia rufa
GCATTCTACCCCTGAGCCACATCCTCAGCCCTTTCTGCTTTTTATTTTGAGACTTGCTAAATTTCCAGGTCTGACTTTGAACTTGGAAATTTCCCACCTTAGTCTTTTGAGTGCTGGAGCTATAGGCATACACCACCATGCCTGGTTGTTTACTTTAAAAACATTAATTACAAGGGAGAAAAAGACTTGATTTGTTTGCTCTGATTTGAGACTATAAACATGGAAATCATGGTGTTATTTCAGTTGTGGTTGATTGGTGGTTCAAGCTCAAAAGAAGCTGAGTGGTTACACTACTTGCCTGGCATGGCAAGGATCTGGGTTCAAACCCCAGCACCACATATACAACTGAGTATCAGGAACAATGAAAACCAGATGAAAAACTGAAAAAAACTGAAGTTGATTTCTCTCTCATTGTCCCTCCCTCTTTAAAGAAAAAAAAAAAGCTGAGAAAAGGAACTTACTAACACGTGCTGGGCCTTTTGTTCAATTCACAAAAACGGGTTTGGCAGGAGGTGGATACTGACAAAATAAGGGTGCCTGAGGATCTTGAACACGAAGGAAGACGGTAACAGTGGATTTTCTTCTCTAACTCATTGTGGTGCAAAAGACACAATTCAAAAGATACAAAGCTATTCATTAGTGAAAATAACTGGGTAACCCCAGTTACTCAAAAGACAAATATGTATGACCACTTGCCTGAAAAACAGCTTTTGAAAATGTATAATAAAGCTGACGTGGTGGTGCACAACTATAATCCAAGCAACCTGAAAAACTGAAGCAAGAGAAGGGCAATTTTTTTGTTTGTTTTAAGAGAGGGACTGTGAGAAAGAATCAACCTTTAGTTTTTCATGTGGCTTTGGTTGCTCCAACACTGTTGTGTACATGGTGCTGGGGTTCTATCCTGTGTTCACGCATGCCAGGCAAGCGCTGTAACAACTGAGCAACCACTCCAGCCCCAAGAAAGGCCAGCCTGGGAACCTAACAAGATGTTTTAGAGCAGTGCTATATTCCCAGCAGCGGCTAGGGAGCCTGAGGCAGGAGGATTACAAGTTCAAAACCAGCCTTATCAACTTAATGAGGCCCTGGGCAACTTAGCAGGAACCAGTCTCAAAAGAAAAAATAAGGGCTGGAGCGGTGGCTCAGAGGTTTCAGCGCTTGCCTGGCAAGCACAAGGACCCGGGTTCAAACCCCAGCACCACATACACAACTGAGTGTTGGAGCAACTAAGGCCATGTGAAAAACTAAATAAAGTTGTTTCTATCTTTCTCTGTCTCTCTCACTGTCCCTCTCTCTTTAAAAAAAAAAAAAAAAAGAAAAAATAAGGGGCTGGAGCGGTGGCTCAGTGGTTTCGGCGCTTGCCTGGCAAGCACGAGGACCCGGGTTCAAACCCCAGCACCACGTACACAGCTAAGTGTTGGGGCAACTAAAGCCATGTGAAAAACTAAATAAAGTTGTTTCTCTCTTTCTCTGTCTCTCTCATTGTCCCTTTCTCTACAAAAGAAAAGAAAAAGGGTTGGGGATGTGGCTCAGTAGTTAAGTACCCCTGGGTTCAATCCCCAGTACAAAACAAATCAGAAAACAAAGGTGTAGTCAAGGAAATGATTATAATGACTGACGATGAAAGTTAAAGAGGATGAGGAGGAAAAGATAGGACACAGGAAAGGATGAGGAAGGGTCATGGGAGGGGGAAATGAGGCCCAGTGGAAATGGTGGTATGTGATTAATATGTTCAAGTTCTGGTTAGGTCCTTAGAGAAGGTGAAAATAAGAGGCCAGGAGCTGGGGTGTAGCTCAGTGGTAGAGAACTTGCCAAACATTCAACCAGCACCAATGAAGACATAATAATAGGGGCTGGAGTGGTGGCTCAGCGGTTTTGGCGCTTGCCTGGCAAGCACGAGGACCCAGGTTCAAACCCCAGCACCATGTACACAACTGAGTGTTGGAGCAACTAAGGCCATGTGAAAAACTAAATACAGTTGTTTCTCTCTCTTCTCTCTCTCACTGTCCCTCTCTCTTTAAAAAAAAAAAAAAGACATAATAATAAGGTCAGAGATGAGATGTTTGCAAGTGAAACTATGGGGAGGTAGCTGCTGGTCAGGGGCCCTTTTGGAAAAGTCAGTTTTCCATCAGAGCAGATAGAGCAGGGAATATTGAACTTGGTGGATTTTTCTGATGATAAATTCTAGAGGCTTGTGAAAGGATTTCAGGAGATGGGAAAAAGTACAAAATGGGAGTTAGAATCTGGGAGACCTGGGCTTCTTAAGGTGACTGTATATGAATAGAGTAGGGCCAGGTACAAGAAGTCCTGGCAGACACAGTGCCTCACAAGCCCAATGTGCCATGCGGCCTGGAGTCCCAACTCACCTGTTCATCTCTTTTCCCCAAGGCTATTTCCCTGGAATCTCTCTGCTCTGTTGTCTCAGGTCAGTATTGCTTTCATCACTTCTGAATTATGGGGCTGCCTAGGAAAGTGAGAGAGGCCCAGAAACCTTGGAATGTGGTGAGAGAGGCCCAGAAGGAGAGAAGTTGTATAAAGCACTATACAACTGATCAGTATCCAAGCAATCCAATGAAAGTCAAGTTCCTCAGGTTACAGTAAAAGACAGTTACAGTCCAGACAGGCTATATTCATGTTAGTACTCTGGGGTGACCACAGGGGGCAACATAGTGCAGCAGTTAAAAGCACAATCTTGACAGGCCTGGGTTTGAAATCTTGCCATTCTTTTTTTTTTTTTTAACAAACTTGTGTTTTATTTAATTCAATAATTAATGATTAACCTATGAAGTCCCAAGTTATCAATTCTGTGAATATTTAATCAACAAGGATGCATTATATGTTGGAAATCATAATCAAAATCTGCAGCTTATATGTCCTTTGTCCTCAGCTAGAATGAAAATACAGGTGATCCTATGAATGGGACAACAGTATTTACACACACACACACACACACACACACACGCTGTCCTATAACAGGATATCAGACACAAATCATATGATTCACAAGTGACTTTCATAAGCTGTTCAATTATTGGTGGAAAGGAGCAAAACTCTTCAAACAGAGGTTTACATGTCTGACAATGCATTCTCGGTTTCCCACGGCTGCACTTGGGCTGGCATCCTTGTTTTTTTTTAAGAGAGAGGGACAGTGAGAGAGACAGAGAAAGAGAGAAACAATTTTATTTAGTTTTTCACATGGCCTTACTTGCTCCAACACTTAGTTGTGTACGTGGTGCTGGGGTTTGAACCCGGGTCCTCGTGCTTGCCAGGCAAGCACCGAAACCACTGAGCCATGGCTCCAGCCCGGCATCCTTGTTTTTGCCATTTGAAAAGAATGTGGTTTCTCATGTCAAATCTGGCATTGTCCTGGGCAGTGGCAGGTCTAGGAGTATTACCCTCCCTTCCTTCTAATGATCACACAAGCACATGCTGCCCTCAAAGCCCAACATATTTCTGAGACCTTCTTGTCTTTGATCACAAATTGTGGGTAATCCGTGCATCGACAATACCCATGTCCATCTTTTGAGTGACCAAAGGCCAACACTACTGTTTTCTCCTAACAGAAGTGGAATGTTTGGACACTACCCCTGAAGTGGGCACAGGCCTCACTGCCTTGCTGGGGCACATTCTTTAAACATTTTACAATGAGAATTTCGTTATTGTATTGAATCTGCAATCATTTAACCCTCATGCTTGTTTTCCTATCAATGTCAGTGGTTTTAAAGGACACTTGATCTCTGCTTTCCCCGTGGCTCCTGTAGCTTGCAGTCCAATATTTCAAAGATGTATCAGTGAGTTATAAACAGTGAACAGATTGTCAAACAAAAAACTGATGGTGGAGTCTACCACTTCAAGCATTGAAGAACCTCTTTACCCTCAAGGAAAAAAAGGAAAAGTAATTTTGAGTAGTAACCAGAAACAGCCACCCGTGTATCCGTGACGCTTTTGGAAATCTTTCCATTCTGATGCCTGGCAACTTTGGGCAAGTTGCTTACATTTTTTTGACCTTCTATAAAATCATTTTAAAATGGTAATAGTTGTCGGGCATGGTGGCATGCTCCTATAATACTCCCCAGCAACTCAAGAGGCTGAGGCAGGCAGGAGGATGGCAAATTCAAAGCCAGCCTCAGCAACTTAGACCCTAAGCAATTTAGCAAGAGTATGTCTCAAAATAAAAAATAAAAAGGACTGGCAATGTTGCTCAGTGGTTACACTCCCCTGGGTTCAACCTCTGCTATAAATAAATAAATAATGCAATAGTTATAAACTGGGCATAGTAGCACACATCTGTTAATCCTAGCTACTTGGGAGGCTGAGGTGGGAGGATCACAAGTTTGGGCCAGTCTGGGCCATTTAGCAGTATCTCATTTCAAAATAAAAAGGGACGTGGAGAGCGGAGCTGTGGCCTAGTGGCTATGGGGCTTGCCCGGCATGCGCAAGTACGCAAGTTCAAACCCCAGCACCACATACACAACGAAGTCTCGGAGCAACAAAAGCCATGCAAAAAACTAAATAAAAATTGTTTCTCTCTCTCTTTCTCTCTCTCTCTCTCACTGTCCCTCTCTCTTTAAAAAAAAGGGGGGTCAGGGAATGTATATAAAGAAACCCGGAATTTAATCTCCAGTGTTGAAAAATAAAATGTAAAGAAAGTAAAAGGCTGGGCTCAGTGGTTGGAGCGCTTGCCTCACATGCACAAGGACCTGAGTTTGAACCCCAGCACCACATACGCAACTGAATGTCAGAGAAACAAAGGCCAGATGGAAAAATAAAATAAAAATGATTCTCTTTTTCCCTCTCTCTCCTCCCCTCTCTCTCTCCCTCTCTCTTAAAAAGAAAAAAAAAAAAAGAAAGTAAAAAGTGGGACTGGAGCAATGGCTCAGTATATCATGCTTGCCTGGCATGTGCAAGGACCCAGTTTCAAACTCCAGCACCACATACACAAGTAAGTGTCAGCAACGAAAACCAGATGAAAACTAAATAATGTTGATTCTCTCTTTCTTACTATTATTATATTAGGTATTATTATATTGTGTGTCTGTACAAATATGTAACAACAAATCTCACCATTATATACAACTATAATGCACCAACTGAAAAATATGTACAAAAGAAAAAATAATAGTTATAATTCATTGAACTGTTTTGAGAACTAAAATTAATATATAAAAAGGACTTTGCATAGAACGGGTTTGGTGGTGCACACCTATAATCCCAGTGGCTTGTGAAGCTGAAGCAGGAGGATCACAAGTTCAAAGCCATCTTAGCAATTCAATGAGGCCCTAAGCAACTTAACAAGACCCTGTCTTAAAATAAATGAATGAAAAGGGCTGGGAATATGGCTCAGTAGTTAGATGCCCCTGGGTTCAATCCCCCATATCAGAAAAAAGAAAAAAGATTCAATTCCCAGTACTTCTCCATCCATAAAGAGCTATTTGTTCGTCTCTATGACATTACCACATTACCTTGATTACAGTAGATCATTAATAAGTCTTCACCTTTTTTTTCCTTTTTCTTTTTTGAAATGAGATGAGGTCTGGCTATGTTGACCAGAATGGTCTTGAACCTCTGGGCTCAAGGGATTTTCCTGAATTAACTTCATGTAAATGGAATTAAAGCCATGCACCACCACACCATCTAGAGTAAGTCTTTAAATCAAGAGGGCAAGTTGCCAACGTTGTTTTTCTGTCACTTTCTACAAAAAGTCTGCTGGGATTTTGACTGAGACCACCTTGCATGTTTCAATCCATTTGGAGAGACTTTCCACTCCTGAACATGACATATGTTTGCCTTTAGTCAGTTTTCTGCTGCATGATGGAATACTATATAGATTGGTAATTTCTTTTTTCTTTTTTTTTTAAAGAGAGAGGGACAGTGAGAGAGAGAAAGAGAGAAACAACTTTATTGAGTTTTCCACATGGCCTCAGTTGCTCCAACACTTAGTTGTGTATGTGGTGCTGGGGTTTGAACCCAGGTCCTTGTGCTTGCCAGGCAAGCGCCGAAACCTCTGAGCCACCGCTCCAGCCCCATAGATTGGTAATTTCAAGAGAAAAATTTACTTCTCACATTTCTGGAAGCTAAGAAGTTCAATATCAAGGTACAGGCTTTCTTCCACATTAGAGTATGACAGAAGGCACCATGGAGCTAAAGAACTCTCCTGAAAACAAGAGCAAGAAAAAGTCAAGGAAGCCAAACCTTTTTGTTTTTGTTTTTTTGTTTTTTTTTTCTTTTTTTTGAGAGGGAGTGAGAGAGAGAGAGAGAAAGAGAGAATCAATGTTATTTATTTTTTCATTGGGCCTTTCTCTGACATTTAGTTGTTGTATATGTGGTGCTAGTGCTGGGATTTGAATCTGGGTCCTCATGGCAAGCACTCCAACTCCTGAGCCACCTCTCCAGCCCCCCAAACTCACTTTTATGACAACCCACTTGTGCAATAATTAATCACCTCTTATCAGGCCCAACTCCCAATCCTGTTTCACTAGAGATTAAGTTTCCAATATATTAATTTTGGGCAGACAAGTGAAATTTCAGCAGTCTTTTCATTTATGTAGGTCTATTTTAAATTCTCTCATATTTTGTTGAAAAATTGAACTCATCACTTGTGCAGAGTCAAATTAGCCAAACACTTCATGGTCAACAAACCAGGAGAATCCCTGAAAGTGTAGACAGTGGAGTCAGGATTACAAATTCTAATTAAAACTTACTGTCGACTTAGATTGGGCAAGTCATGATACCTTCCGGTGACCTAATGTCCTCTTCTGGTAATGAGGATAAGAACAGTAAATTCCTCGTAGTGTTGTTGTTAAGATTAAACAAGCTCTTTCCTCCAAAGCTGCTATGACAAGTAAGCCTCCCATTTCCCCAGCCCACTAGTGAGTCTTTTTTTTCCTACTACCAGACCAGCAAAGCTTCCTCTCTTTTCTCCATTCTCTTCTCCTTTTCCTCCTCTCTAACACTCCCCACCTCTAACCTCCTACACTCTGAAAGACTGAAGAGCATAAGCTCTGTTTACATGACCTTTTGGGGGGGAGGGCTGGAGAATGCCTTGCTCAGAGTAGATACAAGTGGCAGTGGGGTACTGGCTGACACTGTCTTTGGCACCTGGTGGAGTCATTGACCTCTATTGATACAGGAACCCAGTGGTCCTTTTCCTTGAAATACTTTCTTTTTTCTCCTTCTTCCTGTATTTCAGTCTCTGAGTCAGGGCTTCAGAGGTCCTTTGTGGAGCAAGGCCGCCACTGCACCTATTTGAATAGCAGCACAGGAGGTCCTCACCAGGGCAGATCATCCTGGAAGCCATTGACAAGAAAACAGGATTGGTCCCCCTGAAGTAGATGGTGAGCCTACATAACAAGGGTTCAAATCCCCTGATTGTATTTCACTTCTTTTTTCTCCTTCCCTCACTCTCTTCCCCTATTCTGACTCATCTGTTTCCTGTGTATTAAAAATGCACTCAAAGGGCTGGAGCGGTGGCTCAGGAGTATCACACTTGCCTGGCATGTGTGATGACCCAGGTTCAAACCCCAGCACCCCATAGAAAACTAAGTGTCAAAGCAATGAAAAACTAAATGAAATTGATTCTTTCTTTCTCTCTCTCTCTTTTTTTTAAGAGAGAGGGACAGTGAGAGAGAGAGACAGAATCAGCTTTATTGAGTCTTTCATGTGGCTTTCGTTGCTCAGACACTTTGTTGTACGTGGTATTGGGGTTCAAACTCACATACTTGTGCATGCCAGGCAAAGCCACCACTCTCAGTCTCTTTTGTCTCTCTCTTAAAAGACAACAACAACAACAACAACAAAACACTCTAATTTAAGGTATTTTTTAAAAAAAGAAACAATGAGAGAGAGAGAATCAATTTTTTTATTTAGTTTTTCATGTGGCTTTCGTGGCACCAAGATTCCACCGTGTATGTTGTGCTGGATTTTGAACTCGTGTACTTGCACATAGTGGGCAACCGCCATGACCGCTGAGCCTCTGCCATAACCGCTGAGCCACCGCCCCAGCCTCTAATCTTTTTTTTTTTTTAAGAGAGAGGGACACTGAGAGAGAGAGAAAATCAATTTTTCATGTGGCTTTCGTTGCTCTGACATTTTATTGTGTACATGATGCCAGGTTTGAACCCGTGTCCTCACACATGTGCCCTAACTGCTGAGCCGCTGCTTCAGCCACTAATATAATTGTTTTATGTGTTTTTATGTCTGTTAATCTGGCTGCTAGTGTTTAAAGATTGACTCGATAAAGGCTAAAAATCTGATCACTGATGCAAGAGAGATTTATCTACATCAGGTCCTTGGGCTCCAAAAATAAGTGACAAAAAAAACCTCCTACACTATATATATAGTGTTCCTGACTCAAAACTCCTTTCCCCAGACCCAGAGCAAGACATAGAAACCTGAATTTGTCTTCTCCAAGCCAAGTCATACAAACTCTAATCTTCCCCATCTTTCTCTCTTAGAGCTGACCATAAAGAAATTCTCTGATCTACCTCATCTGATAGTAGGTCAGAAGACTCCCATTTCAAAGGGGTCCTGCCCCATACCCACAAGGCAGGAATGTAGCACAGAGGCACCAAGAAGAATCTGGACAGGCCCTGCTGAGTTTCCCTGGCTCAGTCAATTAGCATTAGGTCTTACCCTTTCTGTTCTATTCTGTTTCTGCATAGCTATCTACGTTTAAATTATGTCTATGCAATGAAGTCTCCATAAAATAATGTAAGGATAGATTTCAGGGAGCTTCAGAACAGCTGAACACATGGAGGCTTTCGGGAAGGGAAACAAAAGCTCATCCCCAGACCAGCAGTCCAACTTCTTGGGGATAGAACCTCCTGAGCTTAAGACCCTTCCAAACCTTACCCCCATGGATCTTTCGGTTGGTTGATATCTGTGTTGTTTAAAATATCTTTTTTAAAAAAAATTGTATTGAATTTTATTTCTCTATCTCTCTTTTATTTATTTTGGTGCTGCTGGGGATCAAACCCAGATCCTTAGTACATGCTAGGTGAACACTCTGGCACTGAACACAGAACTACACCGCAGCCACTGAAATATCTTTTATAATAAACTGGTAGATGTTAAGCATAGTGTTTCTCTGAGTTCTACAGGATAATTTAATAATTTCCACTAATTTTTTTTTTTTTTTGCTGCTGCTGGGAATTGAGGCATGCTAGGCATGCTAGGCAAACTCTCTACCAAAGAGTTATACCCCCAGGCTTTAAAAAAAAAAATCAGTGCTGTAGATTGAACCCAGGAACATTCTACCTACCACTGGGTTACAGGTTATATTCACAACCTTTTTTAAGTTTTTATTTTGAGAAGGGGTCTTGCCCAGGCTGGCCTCAAACTTGCAATCTTCCTGCTTTAGCCTCCTGTACACTTGGGATTACAAGGATGTATCACTGAGCTGCTCTAGCAGTTTAACTGAATTTCAGGAGGAAGTTGTAGGAACCCCAGCTAATAGCCAGTAGGCCAGAAGTCTCATAAGCCTGAACATGCAGCTGGGTCTGAAGTGGGGACTGTCTAGTGGGACTGAGCCCTCCAACTGTGCTAGAATTGAATTGAATTAGTGGAAGTCCAGATGGTACCTGCTGCAGAACTGACTGCTTCCTTTTTGGTGGGAAGAAATCCCCACACATTTGGAGATCACAGGAGCGAAAGAGTAGGAGAAACAGTTTGAACTTACTTCTCTCCTGATCTACAGAGGTGCTTACATCCTTCCTTTCATCCCTTCCTACGCCCCAAAAGTCCCTAAAACACTTCCAGGGTTTCATGGAACATAGTTTGAAAAATATTGAGATAAACAATTTAAATGCTACAACTGCAGAACAGGTCCCAAAGCAAGGAAGGTGACACTGTAGAAACCAAACTGTTGTCTGGTAAGAAGCACCATCACATAAATAAATACACGACAGAAATAATTTCTCTGCTGGTGTTACAAAGGGGATTGAAGAGGCTGGGGATGTAGCTCAGTGGTAGAGAGCTTATCTAGCAAGCACAAGACCCTCAGTTCAATCCACAGCACTGCAAATAATACTAATTTTTTATGGGGGGGTTGTACCAAGGGATGAATCTGGAGGCATTTAACCACTAACCCACAACCCCAGAACTTTTTATTTTTTATTCTGAGACAGAATCTTCCTAAGTTGCTTAGGGCCTCACTGAGGCTGGTTTCGAACTTCCAATCCTGACTCAGCTTCCTGAGTTGCTGGGATTACAGCTATGTGCCAATGCTCCCGGCAATAATGCTTTTTATTAATCAAAGATAGAAGAAAATTTTCTAATGTAGGTTTTAAACCTGTAGTTAACCTTATGCTTAATAGAGAAATATTAGAAATATTCTCTTTGGGGCTGGAGCGGTGGCTCAGCAGTTTCAGGGCTTTTGCTTGACAAGGATGAGGACCCGGGTTCAAACCCCAGCACCACGTATACAACTAAGTGTTGGAGCGACGGAAGCCATGTGAAAAACTCAATAAAGTTGTTTCTCTCCTTCTCTGTCTCTCTCACTGTCCCTCTCCCTCTCTCTTTAAAAAAAAAAAAAAAAAAGAAAGAAATGTTCTCTTTAAGATAAAAAGGTGGGCTAGGGTGGTTAGAGAGCTTGCCTGGCATGGGCAAGGGCCCAATTCAAACCCTAGTACCACATACACAACTAAGTGTTGGAGAAACAAAGGCCAGACACATATAAAATTGATTCTTTCTCTCTCCCTTTCATTGTCCCTTGTCCCTCTCTCTTTAAAAAAAGAAGAAGCAGAAGAAATGGCATGGGGCTGGAGCAGTTACCGCTCTTGCCTGGCCTGCATGAGTATGCAGGTTCAAACCCCAGTACCATGTACAAAATGAAGTGTCAGAGCAACAAAAGCCACATGAAAAACTAAATAAATAAAAATTTATAAAAAGAAGAGGAAAAGGACGAAGAAGAAGAAGAAGAAGAAGAAGAAGAAGAAGAAGAAGAAGAAGAAGAAGAAGAAGAAGAAGAGAAGAAGAAGAAGAAGAAGAAGAAGAAGAAGAAGAAGAAGAAGAAGAAGAAGAAGAAGAAGAAGAAGAAGAAGAAGAAATGGCACACCTATAATTCCAGGGATTCAGGAGGTTGAGGTGGGGGATCACAAGTTCAAGTCCTGCCTGGGCAATTCAGTGAGACCCTATGTCAAAATGAAAAATAAAAAGGGTTCAGGATGTAGTTCAGTGTAAGAGCACCCTGGGGTTCAATTCCCAGTGCTACCTCCCACCAAGAAGAAATGTCTCCCACAACAAAGAGACCATTTGAACCTTTTTTTTTTTTTTAAACTTTTTTTTTTAAAGAGAGAGGGACAGTGAGAGAGACAGAGAAAGAGAGAAACAACTTTATTTAGTTTTTCACATGGCTTTAGTTGCTCTAACACTTAGTTGTGTACGTGGTGCTGGGGTTTGAACCCGGGTCCTCGTCCTTGCCAGGCAAGCGCCGAAACCACTGAGCCACTACTCCAGCCCCCATTTGAACCTTTATATCATACCTTCAGTCATTCATTCACTCATTATCACCCAGAAATTTATTACAATTTTGCTGTATACCTCCTTGATCTGCCACATCCCAACCTGTTCTCTTATAAAATATTTCCCCTTCCAAAAAAAAAATTCCCCTTCAATCCCCATTCTGTGATGATCACCCCAGAAGACTCTTACCTCTCAGTCTTAACTGGAACTTGGCTATGCCTAAAGCACACCTTCTCCAGAAAAGATTGTCATTTCTCTAATACTCTATGTATCTCATGTGTCAGATGTATCCCATTTGCTCCTTAATGGATTATGGACCACCTACTACGACCTTTCATTGCTCAGACACTTCATTGTATCTATGGTGCTGGGGTTTGAACCAGGATCCTCATACACACCAGGCAAGTACCGTAACCACTGAGCCACTGCTCCAGCCCACCTTTTGGTTTCTTGAGAACTTGTTTGGAAGTTCTAATGGAGGATAGGGGATGGCACAGCTTCTCATATACCCTCGACTGAAGAACGGTTCTCCTCTACCAGAGACAGTTGCCCTCTTCAGCTTAGGGAGGGATGCACAAGGAGCAGTGAGGGAGTAGGGAACACCTGCCTAGCCAGCCAGATCAACCAAATCAACCCCGGCAATCCTTGCAGTAACTGCTGTTGCAGCCAGATTTCTCTCACATCTACCTCTTAATTTCCTAACCACCTTGTCCTCCATAATCTTTCTTCCACTCCACCAGTCATAACTTAGACTTTGGTGTTACCAAAAAAAACCCAATCATCTTGGGGCTGGAGCAGTGGCTCAGTGGTATCATGCTTGCCTGGCATATGTGAAGATCTTAGTTCAAACCCCAGCACCACGTATACAACTAAATGTTAGAGAAACAAAAACCAGATGAAAAAATAAATAAAATTAATTCTCTTTTTCTCTCTCTCTCTCTCTCAAACAACCAAACCATCATCTTGCCAGAAATGGTGGTACATGCCTTTAATCCCAGCTACTTGGGAGGCTGAGACAGGAGGATCAGGAGTTCAAAGCCAGCCTCAATAACTTAGCAATACCCTAAGCAACTTAGCGAGACCCTGTCTAAAAGTGGAAGAAAGAAAGAAAGAACAAACTGGGAATATGGCTCAGTGGTTAAGTATCCCTGGGTTAAATCCCTGGTACCAAAAAAACCCAAAAATAAACTATCGTTTTAGCAATTTCAAAACTGTGTTTCCAATAACCACTTAGCCTTCCAGTTCACCTGCTCACCAAGTCCCTTAACAGTTTGTCTCCTTCACTGCCACCTCTAGTTCATTGGTTTTACCATTTTCCCCAGCAGCTAGCAGTCTCCATGTCTCTCTCCAAGAATCTTGGTTTCTTTTTTTCTTTTTTCTTTTTTTTAAAGAAAGAGGGGACAGTGAGAGAGAGACAGAGAGAATCAATTTTTATTTATTTTTTCACATGGCTTTTGTTGCTCTGAGACTTCCTTGTGTACGTGGTGCTGGGGTTTGAACTTGCATACTTGCACATGCCAGGCAAGCACTATAACCACTGAGCCACTGCTCCAGCCCTGAATCTTGGTTTCTTTAATGAGAAACAGTAATAAACACCATCGGGGCACTAGGAATGCTCTTTAAGTTGGTCATTCTAGGTCTTTTCAGTAGGTAGTGTAGAAAGCTAACATAAATATATATCAACATTTATACTGATATTTCTAATTCATTTTAGAACTACAAAACTACAGGACTGGAGAGATGGCTTGGCAGTTACAGCATTTGCCCAGTACAAGTACGTGGGTACTTGTACTCTCTCTCTCTCTCTCTCTCTCTCTCTCACACACACACACACACACACACACACACTGTCCCTCTCTCTTTAAAAAAGAAAAAAAAAACTACAGAAAATTTGGATTTTCTTTCTTCCTTCAAGAATCATGGCTCCCGGAGCTGGAGCAGGAGCAGTGGCTCAGTGTTACAGCACTTGCCTGGCATGCGCAAGGACATGGGTTCAAACCCCAGCATCACATACACAATGAAGCATAGGAGCAATGAAAGCCACATGAAAAGCTAATAATAAAATTGGTTCTCTCTTTCTCTCTCTCACTGTCTCTCTCTCTTTAAAAAAAAAAAAAAGAAAAGAAAAAGAGAGTCATGGCTCTTGGGGCTGGAGTGGTGGCTCAGCAGTCACTGTGCTTGCATGGCATGTGCAAGGACACAGAATCGAACTCCAGCACCACATACACAATGAAGTGTCAGAGCAACGAACGCCACATGAAAGACTAAATAAGATAGATTCTCTCTCTCTCTCTCTCTCTCTGTCCCTCTTTCTCTTAAAAAAGAAAAGAAAGAAAGAAATAAAAGAATTGTGGATCTTAAGCCAGTGGCCAGTGTGCAGTGGCACATGCCTGTTTCCAATAACCACCACTACCTCAGAGGCTGAGGCAGGAGGATCAAGAATTCAAGCCAGGGCAACTTAGACCCTGACACAAAATAAAACCTTAAAAAAAGGTTGGGGAGCTGGGTATGGTGGTACAAGCCTGTAATTCCAGCAACTCAGAAGGCTGAGCCAGTCTCAACAGCTCAGCAAGACTCTGTCTCAAAACAAAAATAAAATGGGCATGGATGTGGCTTAGTGATTAAGCATCCCAGCGTTCAAGCCCTGGTACCAAAAAAGAAAACCTCTGGGGATCTAGCTCAGCAGGTAGAATGCTTCCCTGTCATGTGGAAGACCTTGGGTTCAATGCTCCCAACTGAAGAGGGGAGAAAAGGAATCATGGCTCTTATGGGGATAGAAATGAGAGAATTGGAACATTCCATAACTGCTACCCATTTGCTTTATTGTATAGTACACATCAAATAATCTCAGAATTTCTTATGATACTACCACTATTATGATTACTAAATATAGATTTTTGGGGAGGTTCAGGGATTGAAACCAGAGACACTGTACCACTGAGCTACATTCCCAGTCTTATTTTGAGACCCGGTCTCACAAAATCACTGAGGCTGGCATTGAACCTGCCATCTTCCTCAGTTCCTGGGCTTACAGGCATGCACCACTGTACCGAGTCATTCTTCTATTGCTTGTGTTTATAATACCTACGCTGTCTGATCCTATGGCCATTACATACTAGACTCTTTTAACCTTCATTTAGACTCGGTAATATACAACGCTTACTCTCAGTCCTTATGTTGGTGTCTCTAGACGGTTTGGTGCTCCGAAGTAAATTATTTTATGGATTTCTGAGGAAAGACTCATGGGAACAATGTTCCCTGAGTTCTGCATGTCTGTAACAATTTGTGCCCATTATAGTGGAGTATTAATTTTCCTTTGACTCACATGTTCTTCCTTGAATATTTAAAACAGGTCAACTCCATTTTCTTCTTGCATAAAACACTGCTGTCAAAAAGTGTAATGACTAGGCTCAGTGATTACAGCACTTATCTGGCATGAATGATGACGTGGGTTTGAACCCCAGCACCACATACACAACAAAGTGTCAGAGCAACGAACGCCACGTGGAAAACTAAATAAATTTGATTCTCTCTTTCTCACTGTCCCTCTCTCTTAAAAAAAAGCTCTGCTGATTGCTGGGCCTGGTGGTGCATGCCCGTAATCCCAGCAGCTTGGGAGGCTAAGGCAGGAGGATCCAGAGTTCAAAGTCAGCCTCAGCAACTTAGCAAGGCCCTATGCAACTTAGTGAGGCCCTGTCTAAATAAATAAATAAATAAAGGATAAGGATGTGGCTCAGTGGTTAAGTGACTTGGGTTCAATCCCTGGTACACCTCCCCCCCCAAAAAAGTATGACAATTATCTAATGTTTAGCTTATGAGTCACAAGCTCTTTTTGCCAGGTAAAGAATATTTTCTTGGGGCTGGAGCGGTGGCTCAGTGGTTTCGGTGCTTGCCTGGCAAGCACGAGGACCCGGGTTCAAACCCCAGCACCACGTACACAACTGAGTGTTGGAGCAACTAAGGCCATGCGAAAAACTAAATAAAGTTGTTTCTCTCTTTCTCTGTCTCTCTCACTGTCCCTCTCTCTTTAAAAAAAAAAAGAATATTTTCTTTAAAGCCAAATGTCTTAGTGGTGGTTATTCTAATTCCATATGTGGAAAATGCCAAGAGAAGAAAAAGAGGCAGAAAGATTCCGGATTGCAGATTATTGGGAATTTATTGGGGACTTAGCGACAGAAATATGGTCAAGAGCAGCAGCAAGGAGCTGGAGCGGTGGCTCAGTGGTTACGGTGCTTGCCTAGCATGCGCAAGTATGCGAATTCGAACCCCAGCACCACATACACAAGGAAGTGTTGGAGCAACGAAAGTCACATGAAAAACTAAATAAAGTTAATTCTCTCTTTCTCTCTCTCTCACACTGTTCCTCTTTCAAAAAACAAGAGCAGCAGCAAAACTAGTAGATCCCAGGACTTAAGTCAGAGTAAGGGGTCTTATATAGCAGTCAGGACAAAAATGATTTTTATCCCAGCCAGAATGTACCTGGTTTATCCCAAGCTAACATTTAAAAACATTTGAGTGTAGTGATCCACACATTTAGTCCCAATGCTCTGGAGGCTGAGAGGCACAAGGCTCACTTGAGCCCAGGAGTTCAGGGCCAATCTGGACGTGAGAAAAGAAAGGAAAGGAAAGGAGAGAAAAAGGAGATAAGAGGAAAGGAGGCACATTCCTGGTGCTTATGGCGCCAGGGTCTGGTTGTAACACTCCACATGCCATTCTAATGGTTTTGTTTATCTATAATATGCCGGGAAAGTATGAAGAAAAACAGGTCAGAGTTACTCAGAGGCAATCACTCAAGATGGCTTAAGAGTCAGGTCCAGGGGCTGGAGCGGTGGCTGGACGGTTGCAGTACTTGCCTGGCATGCGTGAGTATGCGAGTTCAAACCTCAGCATCGCGCACGCAGCACACAGCGAAGTCTCGGAGCAACAAAAGCCACATGAAAAACTAAATAAAGTTAATTCTCTCTTTCTTGCTCTCTCTCACTGTCTTTCTTAAAACAAGAAAAAAAAAGAATCAGGTCCAGCTGGATCCCTATAGTATCTGCTATATGCTTTCTCTCTCCCTCTCTTTATTTTTAAGGATCATTTTTAAAGGAATTAAGTTAGTTTCTTTTAATGTCTCTTTCTTAACAGGACAGAATAACTTGTCTTTAATTAACTAATTAGTTAATTAATTTTTTTAAAGAGAGAGGAACAGCAAGAGAGACAGAAAGAGAAAAACAACTTTATTTAGTTTTTCACATGGCCTTAGTTGCTCCAACACTTAGTTGTGTAAGTGGTGATGGGGTTTGAACTTGCGTACTTGTGCATGCAAGGCAAGCATCGTAACCATTGAGCCACCGCTCCAGTCCCTTTATATTTTATTTTGAGACAGGGTCTTGGTAAGTTGCTGAGGCTGGCCTCAAATTTGTGATCCTTTTGCCTCAGGCTCCCCATTCCCTGGAACTACATGCATGCACCACTAGGCTGTTATAATAACCTTTTTTTTTTTTTTGAGAGAGAGAGAGAAAGAGAAATTTTACTTATTCATTTGGTTTTTGTTTTCCCAACACTTAGTTGTGTATGTGGTGCTAGGGTTTGAATCCAAGTTCTTGCTCATGCCAGACAAGCACACCTCTTCAGCCTCTATAGTAACTTTTTTTTTTTAAGAGAGAGAAAGACAGAATCAACTCTATTTAGTTTTTTCATGTGGCTTTCTTTGCTCCCACACTTTGTTGTGTGCATGGTGCTGGGGTTCAAACCCGTGTACTTGCACATGCCAGGCCAGCATCGTAACCGCTGAGCTAGAGATCCAGCCCCTAACTTTTTGTAGAACTTCACTAGATGCTCTTTACGACGGAGCAGTATTACACTGTTTGGATATACGTTACGTTTTGTTTACCCACTCTTCCATTGCTGGACACTTGGGTTATTTCCATCTTTTGTCTATTATGAATGCTACTACTAAACATTCATGTATAGATTTTGCTGGGGACTTATGTTTTCATTTCTCTTGGTTATATGCTCAGGAGGGTTCTTTCTTTCTTTTAAAGAGAGAGGGACAATGGGAGAGAGAGAGAAAGTGAAAAACAACATTATTTAGTTTTTCATGTGGCCTTCGTTGCTCTGAGACTGCTCTGTGTACTTGGTGCTGGGGTTTGAACTCTCGTACTCGCTCATGCAAGGCAAGGGCTATAACCGCTGAGCCACCTCTCCAGTCCCCAGGAGGGGAATTTCTGGATTAATTAATTTATTGTTTATTATTTCCATAACCAAATGTTTCAATTTTATTAACATTCTTTAACTGTTTAAACTATCTTCCCTCAACAAAAGTGCAATTCAAGACCTCTTGACAAGAGATCTTTATCAAAACAATTTTTCAATTTAAAAAAATTTTGGTTGCAGATGGACAAAATATCTTTATTTTTACTTTTTTATTTTTATCCAGTGCTAAGGATCAAACCCAGTGCCTCACATGCGCTAAGCAAGCAGTCTGCTCCTGAACTACAACACCAGCCCAAGAATATGTTTCGAGCTGGATTTCTTTTCTTTTCTTTTCACTTTTTTGTTGGTACCAGGGATTGAACCCAGGGTGCTTCACCACTGAGCAACATCCCCAGCCCCTTTTTATATTTTGTCTTGAGACAGAGTCTCACTAAGTTGCTTACAGCCTTACTAAATTGCTGAGACTGGCTTTCAACTTGTGATCCTCCTGTCTCAGGAGTCTGGGATTACAGGCATGCACCACTGTGCCTGGCTTTTTTTTTTTTTTTTTTTTTAGAGCATTATAACTATACATAGCATTTAGGTTTATTTTGACAAAATACATACAAGGAATTTGATTTCAATCCCATTCCCCCTTTTTCCTCCTCTGTTCCCTCCCTCTTTTCCCTCTTCTCTATTCTGGTAGTCTTCCTTTCACTCTTTTATTTATTTATTTTGACTGGTACTTTCTGCATGTACATAAAGGTGAAATTCCATTCGGAATATGTAGTACATTTGTATATGTATATAACATGATTTGTATATGTACATAACATGATTTTGTTAAATTCATTCTATATTTCTTTTCTGTTTCCATCTTTCTTCCCTCCCTCTTTTTTTTTTTTTTTAAGAGAGAGGGACAGGGGGAGGGAGGGAGGGAGAGAGAGAGAAATAGAGAATCGATTTCATTTAGTTTTTCACATGGCTTTCGTTGCTGAGATTAGTTGTGTACGTGGGTGCTGGGGTTGGAACCCTCATACTGGTCTCTGCCGGACAAGCACTGTAACCGCTGAGCCACCACTCCAGCCCCCTCCCTCTCCTCTTTCTCCTCCACTGATCTTTCTTGTATCTTTATATCCAATCTCTTTCCCCACCGCCTTCTTTCCCTTATTTTGCTAGCTTCCACCTAGGACAGAAAGCGTTTGACAGTTCATTTGCTGAGTCTGGCTTATTTCACTTGGCATAATCTTCTCCATTTCCATCCATTTACCGGCAAATGCCCTTATTTCATTCTTCTTTGTGGCTGAGTTACGCACCTTTGTATGTATGTGCCACGCTTTCTTAATCCATTCATCTATTCACCTGGAGTCTGGGTTGATTTGTAATTTGGCTATTGTGAATTGTGCTGCTATAAACCTTGTAGCAGCTGAATCACTTAAAGTATGATAATTTTAGATCTTTTGGATAAAAACCAAGGAGTGAGTGAGGTAGCTGGGTTACATGGTGGCTCCATTCCTAGTTTTTTGAGGAATCTCCATAGGGCTCTCCAAAGTGGTTGTACTAATTTGCAGTCCCACCAACAACCGTATGATTGTATTTAATTTACTCTTTGGATCCATTAATAGTGTTCCCAATGTGCTAAATATAGTCCCACCTGTAATCTGATATTCAGTCTTGAGCTCCACACAGTTGACAAATTAAACCAGGTACAGCGGAAGTTGGCCAGGGCAACAGAGGAGGGATTGTTAACTAAGTCACTGGAAGAGTAGTGAGAAGACCTAGAAATTTAGCTAGAATAAAGAAAACTAGTAGGGAAAAAGAAACATCTTCAAAGATCTGAGGAGCTGTGATATAAAAAGGAGAGAAGAAAGAACGAGGTATGCTTGGTAGAAGCTACAGAGAAACATAACGGTTTGTGTCTTCTTCTGCCCTTTTTTCTTCCCTTCCCCATTCTTTCCTTTCCAATTGTTATTCTTTTTTTTAAGAGAGAGGGACAGTGAGAGAGAGAGAGTGATAGAGAAAGAGGGAGGGAATCAATTTTATTTAGTTTTTCATGTGGCTTTCATTGCTCGGAACTTCACTGTGTACGTGGTGTTGGGGTTTGAACCGGAATACTCGTGAATGCCAGGCAAGCACCCTAACCACTGAGCCACCACTCTGGCCCCTCCAATTATGTTATTTTTGGATCACATAAAACAGGAACAGGGTTTGGGGATTTAGTTCAGTGGCAGAGCGCTTGCCTAGCACATGCGAGGCCCCAAGTTTGGTCCTCAGCCCTGAAAATAAAAAACAGGAAAAAAACATAAAAGGTATAAAAGTATATACAGTGATGTCACATTCTCTTCCCACTGTAGAGCAGTTTCTTGTGTATCCTTCAAGATATAGTTTAAGCACATATACAGAGATTTTTTATTTTATTTATTTATTGGCAAGTGCCCTTCCATAGAGCCATATCCTCAGCCTTTCTGTTTACGTTTTTCTTTTTTTTTTAAGAAAGAGAGAGAATCAATTTTATTTAGTTTTTCATCTGACCTTTGTTTCTCCAACACTTAACTGTGTTTAAGATGCTGGGGTTGGAACCTGGGTCCTCAAGCATGCCAGGCAAGTGCGCCAACCACTGAACCACTGCTGCAGCCCCCTCTTTACAATTATTGATGCTCAAGCCTAAATTCATAAATCCATTAGTTGAAATATGGCAAAATTTTAGTTATATTATCCTTTGCTCACTTGTTTGTTGGCTGTTTTGGGTTTTTTTTTTTTTTCTTTTCAATTTTATTTTGGAACAGGGTCTCACTAAGTTGCTAAGGCTGACCTCAAATTTTCACTATTCAAATACTGCCTCCTGAGTTGCTAGCTAGCATTTATGTGCCTACGACACTATGCATGACTGCAATTCACTTTTTTTTTTTTTAAGAGAGAGAGAGAAAGAGATAATCAATTTTACTTAGTTTTTCATGAGGCTTTCGTTGCTCCAACACTTCGTTGTGTATAAGGTGCTGGGGTACCTGGTGAACGCTGAGCCCTGGGAGCCCCTGCAACTCACATACTTTTTTTTTTTTAAGAGAGAGGGAGGGAGAGAAAGAGAGAGAATCAATTTTGGTTTTTCAGGTGACTTTCCTTGCTCTGACAATTCACACTTCACTGTGTATGTGATGCTGGAGTCCTTGCGCAACTGAGGCAAGTGCTGTAAGTGCAGTAACTGCTGAGCCACTGCCCCAGTCCTATAATTCACATTTTTAAAAGTAACTTTTAAAACTCATTGATTGGGGGCTGGAGTGGTGGCTCCACAGTTATGGCGCTTACTCAGCATGTGCAAGTACGCGAATTCAAACCCCAGTACCACGTACACAACAATGTCTCAGAGCAAAGAAAGTCACATGAAAAACTAAATTAAAAAAATTGTTTCTTGGGGCTGGAGCGGTGGCTCAGCAGTTTCGGCACTTGCCTGGCAAGCATGAGGACCCGGGTTCAAACCCCAGCACCACGTACACAACTAAGTGTTGGAGCAACTAAGGCCATGTGAAAAACTAAATAAAGTTGTTTCTCTCTTTCTCTCTCTTACTGTCCCTCTCTCTTTTAAAAAAAATTGTTTCTTTCTCTCTCTCTCTCTCTCTCTCACTCACTGTCCCACTCTCTTTAAAGAAAAACAACTCATTGATTGGGGTTGGAGTGGTGGCTCAGGGGTTAGAGTGCTTGCCTGGCATGCATGAGGACTTGGGTTCAAACCATAGTACCACATACACAGGAAGTATCAGAGCAACAAGGCCACATGAAAAACTAAAATTGATTCTCTCTCTCTCTCTCTCTCTCTCACTGTCCTGCTCTCTCTTAAAAAAAGAAAAAAGATTCATGGATTAAACGTACTTGATATGTTCCCATCCTTGTTGAAGATGACAATAGGAGACTCTTCAGGTTGGCTCCTGAATTAACATTAGTAGTCTTTGATAGATTCTCCCGTTCTCTCTTCAGCCTACAACAAATCAGGTTTGATCCCTATCATTTGAAGGAAACTTGTCAAAGTCATCAAAAACCTCTAGATGTGATCAAAATCCTAGGCCAATTCTTAGACTTCATCTCTTTGTTTTTTGTTTTCTTTTGGTGCCCTAGTTTGAATCCAGTTGTGCTTAATTAAGCACTAAGCCACACCTCCATCCTTTTTATTTTTTGACACAAAGTTTCACTAAGTTGTTTAGGGTTTCACTAAATTACTGAGGTTGGCTTCAAACTTGCTATCATCCTCCTCAGCCTCCCGGGCTGCTGCGATTAAAAGCACGCACCACCATGCCTAGCTCAGACTCCATCTTTATTGCCCTTCCAGAGGCATGTGTGTCTGTTTCTGCTGCGTCAGCCTTTCTCGCTTGTCTTTTGGAATGCCCCTCTCTTGGTTTTCACTGAACATACATTTTCTTTCTTCTTTGTTGGATCTTTCTCATGTTCCCAACCCAAGGAGTGAAAGTAGATTAAAACAAAAACAAAAACACAGCTAATCCACTGAGTTTGGGACTCTCCACCATTTAGAGGTCAAGAGGAAGAGGAAGAGGCTGGGGATGTAGCGCTTTGGTAAGATTTGCCTACCAGCCATGAAGCCCTAGGTTTGATCCCCAGCACCACAAAAGTGAGTGTATGGGGGGGGTTATATTTCAAATCAATACCCAACTTTATATCTTAAGGAACTAGAAAAGAGCAAACTAACCCCAAAGTTAACAAAAGGAAAAAAGATGACTAGAACTGAGAGAAAAGAAATAGTGAATTTTAAAAAAGAATAAACAAAACCAAAATACAGAAAAAAGAAAAAAAAAACACAAAAGGCAAAAAATAAATAAACAAAGCCAAAAGTTGATTTTTTGAAGAGATTAACAAAGCTGACATATGTTTAGCTAGCCTAACTAAGAAAAAAAGAGAGGCACAAATAATTAAAGTCAGAAAGAAAAATGGAGACTTGCTATGAACCTTATGGAAATAAAAAGGGCTCAGAAAAAAGAAGAGGAGGAGAGCTGTAGAGAAAACTTCTTCATTTTAGAGAATACATATGATTGTGAGCAAAATGATGTTAGAAATATGAGTATTGGGACTGGATCAGTAGCTCAGCAGTTAGGGTGCTTGCCTGGCATGTGTGAGGATGTGGGTTGAAGCCCCAGCACCACATATACAACAAAGTGTCGGAGCAACGAAAGCCATGTGAAAAACTAAATAAAATTGGTTCTCTCTTTCTCTCTCACTGTCCCTCTCTCCTTTTATTTTTATTTATTTATTTATTTATTTTTTATAAAGAAGGAACATAGTGTTGAAGGTAATTTTTTTTTTTTGAAGAGAGAGGGACAGTGAGAGAGAAAGACAGAGAAAGAGAGAAACAACTTTATTTAGTTTTTCACATGGACTTAGTTGCTCTAACACTTAGTTGTATACGTGGTGCTGGGGTTTGAACCGGGGTCCTCATGCTTGCCAGGCAATCACTGAAACCACTGAGTCACCGCTCCAGCGCCCCCCTTTACAAAAAAAAGAAAGAAAGAAAAAAGAAAAAGAGAAAGAAAAATAAATATGAACATTGTCCAGGGTGTAGCTTAGAGGTTGAGCACTTGCCTAGTATGTGAAAAGTCTTGAGTTCAATCCCCAGCATGATACACACACACACACACACACACACATATATTTAAAGTTATGTATTGTTATAGTTATATATATATAGTTATGCACTACATATAATAATATATTATAAACTACTAAAGGTATTTCTTTTTCTGATTGTTTTTTTCCTTTTTCAGGCCTGAGGATTGAACTCAGGGCCTCGCGCATGCTAGGCAAGCACTCTGCCACTGAGCTAAATCCCAAACCCCTCTTTTTTTTGTTTTTAAAGAGAGGAAAAGTTGTTGAAAGAGAATTGATTTCATTTATTTTTTTCATCTGGTCTTCGTTTCTCTGACACTTAGTTATGTATGTGGTGCTGGGGTTCAAACCTGGGTCCTCATGCATGCATGCCAGGCAAGTGCTCTATGGCCAAGCCACTGCTCCAGTCACTAAAAGTATTTCTGGTGAGGTCTCTGATGGAAATAGGGACGGGTTATTGGACACCGAAGAAAAGGTGGTTCATATTATAATGTGGTAAAGAACCTTGCTTAATTGTATTCTTGTGTTTTGTGGAAGGCAGAATTTATGAGTGATAATCTTGAGTATTCAGCCAAGGGAATCAGTCTATCTACTTACCTATCTTCCTTCCTTCCTCCTTCTCTTTGTTTTTTTCTTTCAAAGTTTCCAAAATAACCTTACTTTTTATGAAACCACAAAGCACAAGAAGAAAAGAATAAAGTCAGCCACCATCTTAAGCACTTTACAGTGTGATCTGTCTTCTAGTCCTGTGTGAGTACACACCCAACATCCAGTTTTATGTGACTGAAACTGCTGCAGTGTGTCATGCTTTCTCCTACACCATGAATATTTACCAATTCAAATTCCAAGGCTATGTGAGTATTTTGGTAACCAAGAATACACTACACCAACTCAATCTGCTAAGACAAAACATGCAATCTTGACTTTCTTGGCAACAAAAATTTCATAGAATACAAAAATAACAACAGGCCTCTAAATAAATGAATTGGCAGAGAATTGGGGGTGTAGCTCAGAGATACAGCACTTGTCTAGTGCCAAGGCCCTGGGGCTCTATCAGCAACCCCCCCCCAAAAAAAAAAGTATTGCCAGAGTTACATTTGAAACACTGAACTGGGTACACTGATATGCCCTTGCTGTCCCAGCTACTTGAGAGGCTGAGTCAAGAGATTGCTTGAGACCTGTCTTAAAAATCTCTCTCTTGGATTTAACCCAAGGGCACTTTACCACTGAGGTACCTCCCCAGAACTTTTTATTTATTTTTATTTTTTTAAAGAGAGAAAGAATCAATTTTATTTAGCTTTTTTTTTTTTCCCCAATCTGGTTTTCATTGCTCTGACACCTAGCTGTGTAATTGTGTATGTGGTGCTGGGGTTTAAACGTGGGTCCTCATGCATGCAAGGCAAGCACCTTAACCTTAAGCCACTGCTCCAGCCCCTACTGCATTCTGGTAATGCTCAATTTACACTAAGTATGATGGTGTTCTTAAGAAAATTAATAATCAGTTCTATACTTTTTTTTTTTAAAAGAGATGTACAGTAAGAGAGAAAGAATCAATTTTATTTGGTTTTTTCATGTGGCTTTCATTGCTCTGAGACTTGGTTGTGTACGTGGTGCTGGAGTTTGAAATCGGGTCCTTGGTCATGCCAGGCAAGTGCAGTAACCGCTGAGCTATCGCTCCAGTCCCAGATTTATACTATTAAAATATTATCAAGAAGGTATGTTTCACCAGACGTGGTGGGCACAAGCCTGGCTGAGGCAGGAGCACTGCAAGTTCAAAGCCAACCTCAGCGATTTAGCAAGCCCCTGTATCAAAATAAAAATTTAAAAGGCCTGGGGATGTGGCTCAGGGGTTAAGCTCCCCCGGATTCAATCCCTGTTACAAATAAATAAATAAATAAAATCAGTGGTAGAGTAGCACTTTCTCAGTTAGTGCAAAGCCCTGGGTTTGATCCCCAGCACATAAAAGAGAAAGACAGGTTGCCACCGCATAATACTCACACCTTTTTTCAGTCCAAAAATTGGTTTATAACCTTTCGCAGCGTAGTCGTTGGCTGATATTCTGTTTCTCACACCGCGCAGCGATGTTTTGAGCAGAGGCCTATGAATGCGCATTTGCTTGAGCGCTGGGAGCCCAGATTCGGGAATTCCCCGCCAGCAGTACCAACCTTAAACACATCCGGGAGGAGTGGCGCTGCAAATGCTGGTCAGATAAAGAAAGCAATGAATCCTCAGACAGCAGGTCAATTTTTTTTAAGTTCATACTTGGCAACACTGCAGAAAATTTTCTCAAGTCTCATATTTCGATTATAATGAACGAATCAGTAAAAAAACTAATGTGTTAACTTTTTTTCTGTCAGACCAGAAAAAATGTTCCTTGAACTGTCATGAAGAAATGATGCTTGTCCATTTAACTAAGCTCACAAATATTCCGTGCATCCTAATCTTCCATCAGACACAGCTTGGTAGTAAATTATTTTTTAAAGAAAGAGGGACAGTGAGAGAGAAAGAATCAACTTTGTTGAGTTTTTCATGTGGCTTTCTTTGCTCCGGGACCCCGTTGTGCACGTGGTGCTGGGGTTTGAACCCGCGTACTCCCTTCATGCCAGGCAAGCGCCCTAACCGCTGAGCCACCGCTCCAGCCCCAGTACATAATTTTTAAGTAATGCTGGCAGTTTATTTTTAAAGCTTTACATAATGATCCCACTCCACATTTTTTGCAAAAAGATTTGGCATAAAATCTGCGACAATTTTGTGGTGAAATACAGTAATGTTTTCCTATAGCACAGCCAAAAGATGCACACATATCATTCATTGTCTAGCATCAGAATGTAAATGTGAACGTGCCTGCATACATCTCCTTATTTAACCTGCCTCCACCGCAGTATGAGTTCTGGTAGACACTGCTCAAGAATAGTTTAACAGTTCCATAGTCAAGATGCATCTTTTCTATTATAACAAAGAGATATTTACAAGTTGACTGATTTACTATCTCTATTTTTTTTTTAAGAGAAAGGGACAGTGAGAGAGAGAGAGAGAATCAATTTTATTTAGTTTTTCATTTGATTTTTATTGCTCTGACTCTTAGTTGTTTATATGGTGCTGGGGTACAAACTCAGGTCCTTGCACATTCCAGGCAAACGTTTTAACCACTAAGCCATGGCTCCAGTCCTAGTTGTGCATTTTTTTTAAGAGAGAGGGATAGTGAAAGAGAGAAAAAGAGAAATAATTTTTATTTAGCTTTTCATTCACCTTTTGTTGATCTGAGACTTCATTGTGTATGTGGTGCTGGGGTTTGAACTTGCATACTCGTGCATGCTGGGCAACTGCATTAACCACTGAGCTACCACTCCAGCCCCAGTTGTGCACTTTTAAACATCTAGAAAAGCTAAATCTTTCAAATAATGACTTGGGTTTCCCACTGTGCAAACAGTAGCATTGAATAAACTACACACCTATAACAAAGGCTATAATTTGAAAGTGTTTTCTAAATAGTAACATTCTGTCCTAGAACCAGCAGAGATTTATAAGCAAAATGTTACAGGTGTGGCTTTATTTCTACTTACTGCTTATGGTAAAACTCAAGAAGACAGAAACTGTGTGTGTTGGCACACGCCTGAAATCCCAGAGACTCACGAAACTGAGGCAGAAGGATCACAAGTTGAAGGCTATTCTTAGCAAGTTAATGAAACCCTATCTCAAAATATAAAAAGTGAAATAGCTTGGTGACACAGCACCCCTAGTTTCATTCCCCAGCATCAAGGTGGAGGAGAAGACAGATATTAAAAGGGAGATAATGGGGCTGGAATGGTGGTTCAGTGGTACCACACTTGCCTGGCAGGCGCAAGGACCTGGATTCAAACCCCAGCACCAAATACACAGCTAAGTGTTGAGCAATGAAAACCAGATGAAAAACTAAATGAAGTTGATTCTCTCTCATTCTCTTTAAATAAAAAAGGAGATATAAATGCAAGCCAGGTTTATTTTTATATGCTTCCCTTCAAACCACATATAATAAAATGTTCTTGATTTCGTTTTTGTGTTAAATATGGAATAAGATTCTGAAAACTGAAAAACAAGACATAAATTGAAGGAATTGATTTTTGTTGTTGTTGCTGTTTTGAAAGAGAGAGGGACAGTGAGAGAAAGAGAGAATCAATTTCATGTGACTTTCATTGCTCAGACAGTCATGTATATGATATGGGGATTTGAACCCATGTCCTTGCACAAGTCAGGCAAGTGCTGTAATCAGTGAGCCACCACTCCAGCCTCAAATTGAAGGAATTATTAAACAGAAAGGAACCAGAGCTTGAAGCTTGGAAAACTCTCATCCTACTCATCTCAAAAACTGAGGGGCTGGGAATGTGGCTCAGTGGTAGAGCACTTGTCTACCAAGCACCAGAGCAGGGATTCAGTCCCCAGGAAGAACAGCCTGGCACAATGGCACGTGCCTGTACTCCCAGTCATTAGGGAAGATGAGGCAAGAGGATTACTAGTTTGAGACCATCCTTAGCAATTTAGCAAGGCCCTAAGCAATTCAGTGAATCCTCATAATAAAAAAGGACTGGGGATGTGGCTCAGTTGTTAAGTGTCCCTGGGTTCAATTTCTGGTACTAAATAAATAAATAAAATAAAATGAGGAAGGTATATCAGCTCTCACTCACTTGTACTTTCCGTGTATAGATATTCATACATACCACGCATACACACACACACACACACACCCTGTAAGGACAAGGAGAAGCTGCCATTTGCAAAGTGAAGAGAAGGATGTCACCAGAAACCAAGCTTGTTGTCACCTTAATTTTTAACTTCTTGGGGCTGGAGTGGGTGGCTCAGTGATTATGGTGCTTGCCTTGCATGCTCGAGTACTCGGGTTCAAACTCCAGCACCACGTACACAATGAAGTGTCTGAGCAATGAAAGTCCATGAAAAACTAAATAAAAAATTGATTCTGTCTTTCTCTCTCTCTCTCACTGTCCCTCTCTCTTAAAAAGAATTAAAAAAAGAAAAAAAATTTAACTTCTAGCCTCTAGAACTGTGAGAAAATAAATCTCTAGCTGGGCATGGTAGTGCAAACCTGTAATTCCAGAGACTCTGAAGGCTGAGGCAGAAAGATCCCTATCACAAGATGCTGGCCAGTCTCAGCAACTTAGTAAGGCCCTAAGCAATTTAGCAAGACCCTGTCTCAAAATAAAACAAAACAAAAAATTAACAATTTAACAGGGCTGGGGATGTGGCTCAGTGTTTAAACACCTCTGGGTTCAATCTCCAGCACCTCCCCCAGAAAAAAGAGAAAATAAATTTCTGTCATTTAAGACACCTAGTTTGTGATATTTTGTTATAGAAACCTGAGCAGACTAATAGATGGTATACAGAAAATCTCAGAGCAGCAGATGGAACTTGGTGTTGGAATATTTGCCTAACATATGAGAAGCCCTGGATCCCTTCTTTAGCACTTCAGAAAAAGAAAAGAAAAAAAAGACTTAAATATAATCAACAAGAAAGCTACCAGAGCTAAATGAATTCAACAAAGTTGCATATTAGAGGATTTCCTTACAAAAATCAGTTATAGCCAGACATGGTGGCATATACCTGTAATCACAGTGACTTGGAAGGCCAAGGCAGGAGGATCACAAGTTTGAGGCCACCTGGGCAACTCAGCAAGACCTTGTCTCAAAATTTAAAAAACTAATAAAATAAAAATAAAAATGGCTAAGGATTTAGCTCGTGGTAGAGTACCCCTGGATTCAATCTCTAATACTACAAAAGTAAAAACATACATGCACACAAAAAATTAGTTGTAGGGGTGAGGGGTATAGCTCACTGATAGACACTTGTCCAGCATGTGTGAGGTCCAGGGTTGTTCAATCACCAGCAAAGCAACACACACACACACACACACACACACACACACACACATGTGCATGCATGTGCATCAATTGTATGTCTATGTATTAGTCATGAGCAATCAAAAAAAATTAAAAGAGTAATTCCATTTATAATAACACCTAAAATGATAAAATATCTAGGAATAAATTTGATCAAGGAGGTGAAAGCCTGGTATCTTGAAAACTATAAAAACATTGCTGGGGGAAAAATGTAAAAAAAAAACATTGCTGGTGGCTGGAGCAGTGGCTCAGCGGTATCATGTTTGTCTGGCATGCACAAGGATGTGGGTTCGAACCCCAGCACCACATACACAACAAAGTGTTGGAGCAACAAGTCATATGAAAAACTAAATAAAATTTATTCTCTCTTTCTCTATCTCTTGTCCCTCTCTCTCTTTAAAAAGAAATTGCTGAAAGAAATCAAGAAAGACCTAAAATAAATGCCAAAATATCCTGTGTTCGTGCTTTGAAAGGCTTAATGTTACTGGAGTCCTAGACCAGAGGACTGACTCTGGAGGTCCCAACAAATCATGTCCAGCCATTCACCCCAAAACCAAACAGAAAATGTAATGGTGAAAAGTAGGAAAGGAACTGTAATCAGTCTGACCATATTGGGAAGACAAGAGGACCAGCATTTCCAGCCTTGTCTTGCCTGGATTGGGGATACTGACTTGAGTTCCTGGATTACATGGAAAATAGGTATGGGAAGTATGCATACTGGGTCTGATAGATCACTTTCTCAGGATCGGTCAGGTGGGGGCCTTGTTAGCTGCCATAAGAAAATTACTGTTGCCTAGGGGGTAGTTCTGACTCATAACATGATGTTCTTTGATCAGACCTATTGCTCTGGAATCCTAGGTGATTGACTCAGAGCCAAGTAACAGATGTAAAATGGAGGAAGAGATATCAAGTTTTTTGCATTTGCAGGTCCAAGTGAAGAGTCAATGTTTTCAGCAAACACAGTCTCTAAGCCCTTGTTACATTATTATTGTTAATGTGATAATACTGCTCAAAGAAATTTACAACCGTGATATTATGAAAATTTTTTTTTTTTTGGTTTTCATCCATAGTTCCTAGCTCACCGCTCCTAAAACTTCCCTTGCAATTTCCTAAGTGACTAGAGTAATAGAAGTTACTTTATTTTCCCTGCTCCTTTAATTCTTTAGAGACAGGGTTGTGCTAAATTGCCCAGGCTGGCCTCAAACTTTCAATTCTCATACCTCAACTTTCTGAGTCACTGAGATTACAGGTGTGTGCAACTATGCCCAGTGGCCCCACTTTTTTTTTTTTTTTAAGAGAGAAAGAGAGAGGCTGGAGCAGTTGCTCAGTGGTTACAGCACTTGCCCAGCATTAGCTAGTATGAGAGTTCAAACCCCAGCACCACGTACACAAAGAAGTCTCAGAGCAATGAAAGCCACATGAAAAACTAAATTAAATTCTCTTTCTCCCTCTCTCTCTCTCTCTCTCCCCCCCTCTTTAAAAAGAAAAAGATAGAGAGAAAGAGAGAATCAACTTTATTAAGTTTTTCATCTGGCCTTAGTTTTTCCAATACTTAGTCAACACTTAGTTGTGTATGGAGTGCTGGGATTTGAACCCAGGTCCTCATGCATGCCAGGCAAATACTCCAACTACTGAGCAACCAGCCACTCCAATCCTGGCCCCGCCTTTTAATGCTGTTACAATGAATGTTATGGTTTAAATATGAGGTATCCCCCAAAAGCTCATGTGTGAGACAATGCAAGAAAGTTTAGAGGTGAAATAATTTGTTTATGAGAGTTGTTTTTTTTTTTTTAAAGAATCAATTTTATTTAGTTTTTCTTGTGGTTTTTGTTGCTCGGACACTTCATTGTGTATGTATTGCTGGGGTTCAAACCGGCATCCTAGCGTGTGCCAGGCAAGCGCCAAAACCTCCGAGTCATTGCCCCAGCCCTCCTGTATTTTCTTCTAGAAACTTTCTTTTATCTGTTGTAATTCTATCTATAATCCACCTGGAAATTATTTTTTCCCCCATGGTGCTGGGGCTGAACTCAGGGTTTGTACATGGTAGGTAAGAGCTATGCCACTGAACATCACAGCAGGTATTTGATTATTTTATGCTAGCTATTACAAATTATACCATTTTAAAATTTCACTTTCCAGTTTTGTGGTGCTCGTGTATCAAAATGTAATTGATTTTAAAAAATTAGCCTTGAGGGGCTCGAACGGTGGCTCAGCAGTTACGGCACTTGCCCAGCATGCACAAGTATATGAGTTCAAACCCCAGCACCACATGCACAATGAAGTCTCAGAGCAACAAAAGCCACATGAAAAATTAAATAAAACCGATTCTCTCACACACACACTGTCCCTCTCTCTTAAAAAAAAAAAAAATAGCCTCATGCCAGTTGTGGTGGGACATGCCTGTAATCCAGCAGCTTAGGAGGCTGAGTCAGGAGAATCACAAGTTCAATTTAGCAAGGCCCTAAGCAACTTAGCAAGGCCTTGTCTCAAAATCTCAAAATAAAAAATAAAGGGCTGGAGTGGTGGCTCAGCGGTTTCAGCGCTTGCCTGGCAAGCATGAGGACCCAGGTTCAAACCCCAGCACCACGTACACAACTGAGTGTTGGAGCAACTAAAGCCATGTGAAAAACTAAATAAAGTTGTTTCTCTCTTTCTCTGTCTCTCTCCTGTCCCTCTCTCTTAAAAAATAAATAAATTAAAAAATAAAAAATAAAAAGGTCGAGGGATGTGGCTCAGCGGTTAAGCACTTCTGGGTTAAATCCCCAGTACAAAAAAAAAAAAAGACTCGAATGCAGCTACCTTGGTAAACTCATTTATTCTAATAATCTATCTATTTTTGTCTTGGAGTTTTCTATATATGTGATCATGCAACCTGCAAATAATGATCATTTTCTTTTTCTTTTTCAATCCTTATACTTGGAACCCCCTATATACTATTGACTGGAAGTGATGTTAGCAGATATTCTTGGGTCATCCCTTGTCTTTTTCTCCCCGTCCCCCAGGTGCTGGGTATCAAATCTGGGGCCTTCTACACCATAGGCAAGCGCTTTACAACTGAGCTACTTCTCTAGCTACATCCTCAGACTCCTGTCATCCTCTATTACAGGAAAGCTTTCACTATTTTACCATTCAGTATGATATTGCTATAGGATTTTTGTAGATACCCTGTATCAATTTTGAAAGCTACTATCTGGGGTCTGGAAAGGTAGCTCAGTAGTAGAGTGCTTGCCTGGCACACACGAGACCTGGGTTCAAACCCCAGCACCACATATACAAAACTAAGTGTCGGAAAAACAGAAACTAGTTGAAAAAAAAATAAATTGACTCTCTCTCTTTAAAATAAAAACAATAAAGAAGGAAAGGTTACTATCTAGACATGGGGTATAGCTCAGTAGTAGTGTGTGCTTACCATAAGCAAGACTCAGGGTTTAATCCCCAGTGCCATACCGGGGGACAAAAGTTCCTATCTATTCCTACTTCATTAATAAGTTTTTAAAATCATAAATGAACATCAAATTTTGTCAAATTTTAATGCATTTATAAAGATGACGGCATGACTTTCCTCCTTTATTCTGTTAATGTGGTGAATTATATTGTTTGATTTCCTACTATTTAACCACGTTGGAATTACTGAAGTAAACCCTATCTGACTATAATACTGTAGTGTTTTATTCTTTCAACATAGTAATGGATTCTATTTGCTAAACTTTGTGTAGGATTTTTGCATTTCATTAAAGAAAGGTCTGTAACTTGTCCCCCCTTCCCCCTGAGAGTTGAACCCAGGAGCACTCTATTTCTGAGCTACAGCCCCAGCTGCAGTCTTTTTTGTAGAGAGATCATCAATTTTTAGTTTTTCATCTGGCCTTTGTTTCTCTGACAGTTGTGTGTGTGGTGCTGGGGTTCAAACCTGGGTCCTCGTGCATGCCAGGCAAGCACTCCAACCACTGACCCACCACTCTAGCTATCCCCAAGAACTCCCAAGCCACTATACCTTTCTGTAGCTCATGGTACTATTAAGCTTCACTCATCTGATCTTTCCTCCAGTCTGAAAATTTGTGGGATTCCTGTTCATATGTACGTAATTAAATATGGATTTTCTCCTGTCTTACATTAATTTAATTTATAGCCCAGCCAAAGGACCTAGAAGAATGGAGGGAAACTATTTTGTCTATATAGAACAGCAAGAGTTCACATTCACTTGGAAAAGACAACAAATACATTTATAGTCTTGCCCCAGGGCTATATTAACTCTCCTGTCCTCTATCATAAAATAATCTGAAGATATCTGACCAGAAGGACTTCTCTCAGAACATTATTACATTGATCTCCTATAGTAATAACATCATGTAAAGGACTATTGAGCAGGAAATGATAGGTATACCCCAATGCCATGGTAAGACTTGCTGTCCAGAGGGTGAGGTCTTAATCTTATCTCAGAGTTGCCTTCTGGATTAGATGAAGCATTATAACTACTCTGTAGCCCAACTTCTGTCCAGTTATCTAACTTGATGGTAGAGCACTTGCCTAGGATGCATGAGCTTTAATCTCCAGCAACAAAAGGAAAAGAGAAAGAGAGAGAAATTAAGAAAGTTTGAGAATGAACAAACATTAAAAATTTAAAAATTAAAATTGCAATGAGATATTTTAAACCCTTAGAAAACTGGAAACTTGAATAATGTCAAGTATTGGCAAGGAAGTTTGGGGATATCAAAATCCTACCACCGATGGTGGGAGTGTAGACAGGAGAACATTCCAGAGTTAGGAGCTTAATATGCACAAGAAATTATCACAGGACCAAAGACGTGTATAAGGATATTTATTGCAGCATTGCTTGTGGGTGCAATAGGTCAGAGATCTAAGTTCTATCACTGAGGTAAAAAGAAAAGTATAGGGAACCATATAATATAATATCGTGGCAGCAGTTAAGAACAATGGACTAGAATAAGGTCTTAGAGGTCAAAAAAAGTTCATTTTGTTTTATTTTTGTTTGTTTTGGTACTGGGGATTGCATCCAGGTGTGCTCTACCACTGAGCTATCTCCTTTTTATTTTTGAGACAGGGTCTCACTTAGTTGCTGAAGTTGGCCTAGAACTTGATCCTCCTGCCTCAGCCTCCTGTGTAGCTGGAATTATAGGTGTGCATCATCATGCCCAACTGATTACCTTTAGTTTTACAGTAAAATAAATCCCTGGCTAAGAGTAAGGAAAGATAAAATGATTCTAGAGAACTATAGAGAGCATTCAGAAATGAAGCCTCCCTTTTAAAAAAAATTTTAGGGGCTGCAGTGATAACTGAGCGATAGAGCACTTGCCTGGCATGCGTGAGGATCCAGGTTTGATCCCCAGAACCACATACACAATTAAGTATCAGAAAAACAAAAACCAGATGAAAAAAAAATTCTCTTTAAAATTTTTTTTTAATTTTTCAAAAAATTTTAATTGGTGCTTTATAGTAGCACATATTGATGGGATTTGTTGTTACATATTTATGCGTGCACATGATATAACAATATAATTTGGCCAATATCACTCCCCAGCACTTCCACCCCACTTCTCCATCCCTACCCCTTTGTTCTCTTTCCTCCACTAATCTGCCTTTGATTTTTTAAGAGATCCACCTTTCATTTCCTCTTTCCTCTCTAGGTTCCACATATGAGAAGAGAACTTCTGACACTTGACCTTCTGAGTTTGACTTATTTCCCTTAACAATGATGGTCTCTAGTTCCATCCATTTTCCTGCAAATGCCATAATTTCATTCTTCTTTATGAATGAATAAAATTCCATTGTGTGTATGTGCATGTATATATATACATATATATGTATATATATATACATATATATATATATATATATATCACATTTTCTTTATCCATTAATCTGTTGATGGACACCTAGGCTGATTCCATAGTTCAGCTTCTGTGAATTGTGTTGCTATAAACATGGGTATGCATGTATCACTATAGTAGGATAACTAATTCTTCAGGATAAATATTGAGGAGTGGCATACCACTCCTGGTCATATGGTTGTCCCATGCCTAGTCTTTTGAGGACCCTCCATACTGATATCCATATCTATAGTGGTTGTATTATTTTACAGTAATTCATAAAAACATTTATAGCATTCATAAATAAAGCTTTGCTTCTTTCTTTTATTCAGTTATGGAAGTCCAAGGCAGCGTTGTGCATTTTTTATATTCCATATGCTTAGCATGTTATTTCTCTAAATATTGAAGAATGAACAGATACCAGCAAACATATCTTGAGAGCTAGCTAGGCAGGATGGGGTTAAAGATAGCGGGAACTGATATAGCTAGCATTCATTGCATGCTCCTTAAAGGTAGACTTTAACACAGTTCACAATTCTGTCTCTTCCTCTTTAAATTCAAACAACCTGCTGAGTATAGTGGTGCCTGCCTGTAATCCCAAGGATATGGGAGGCTGAGGCAAGAGATTACAAGTTCAAGGCCAGTTTCTTGCAATTTAGCAAGACCTTGTCTTTAAAAAAGAGGAAAAAAAATTTTTTCTTCCATTGTAGTTCAGTGGAAGAGTCAATGGTGCAGAAGCCCTGGTTTCAATCCACAGTACTGAAAATCTTTTTCTTTTCAAAAAACCTGACAAATAGATATAACTGGGGATGTTGTTGCTGTTTTTTTTTTTTTTTTTGGTTTGTTTGTTTTGTTTCTTAGAGAGGGACACTGAGAGAGAGAGAATCAATTTATTTAGTTTTTCATGTGGCTTTAATAGTTCCAACACCACGTTGTGTACGTAGTGCTGGGGTTCAAACCCGTGTATTTGTGCATGCCAGGCAAGTGCCATAGTGCCATAACCACTGAGCCACCACTCCAGCCCCTGTTTTTTTTTTTTTTTTTTAATAGTGCTAGGAAATTGGATCCAGGTCCTCTGGCCAAGCAGTCTACCTGTGAGATACACTCCAGTCCTACAACTTTATTATTTTATTTACTTACTTATTTATGTGTTAGGGAGCAGCTTACCACTAAGCTACGTTCCCCAACCCAATTCTTTCCTTTTTTTGTACCGAGGATTGAAACCAGGGGACCTTAACCACAGAGCTGCATCTCCAGTCTGTATTTTTATGTTTTATTTTGAGACAGGGTCTCGCTAAATTGCTTAGAGCCTCACTAAGTTGCTGAGGCTGGCTTTGAACCTGTGATCCTCCTGCCTCAGCCTCCTGAGCTGTTGGGATTACAGGTGCATGCCACCACGCCTGGCACCATTCTTTATTTTATTTTCATTTTTTGGTACTGGGAGTTGAACCATGAGGCACTGAGTTCAACCACTGAACTATACACCCAGCTATTATTATTATTATTATTATTATTATTATTAATTTTGAGACAAGGTCTTGCTAAATTGCTGAGACTGGCCTCAAACTTGAGATCCTCCTGCTTCAGCCTCCTGAGTTGCTGGGATTACAGGTGTGTGCCGCTGTGCCCAGCCAGCCCTACAACTTTTTTATTTATTTATTTTTTTAAGTGGGAGAGAAAGAGAGAATCAATTTTATTTATTTTTTATCTGGCCCTTGTTTCTATGATACTTAGTTGTGTATGTGGCTCTTGGCTATGAACCTGGGTCTTGCACATGCTAAGCAAGTGCTCCAACCGCTGAGCCACCGCTCCAACCCCTAGCTCTACAACTTTTAAACAAGGAAACTGGGGTTGGAGCACTTGCCTGGCATGTGCGAGGACACAGGTCTGAAAACCAGTACCATGTACATAACAAAGTCCTGGAGCAGCGAAAGCCACGTAAAAAAATGAATAAAATTGATTCTCTTTCTCTCTCTCTCTCTCTCTCTCTCTCACTGTCCCTCTTTAAAATAAATAAAATAGGGGCTGGAGCGGTGGTTCAGTGTTTTCGGCGCTTGCCTGGCAAGCACGAGGACCTGGGTTCAAACCCCAGCACTGTGTACTAAGTGTTGGAGCAACGAAGGCCATGTGAAAAACTAAATAAAGTTGTTTTTCTCTTTCTCTGTCTCTCTCACTATCCCTCTCTCTTTGAAATAATAAAATAAAATAAATAAAATAAACGAGGAAACCAAGGAAGGTGTTCTCCTCTGGAATCAGCATCCTGAGCACTAGTTTGGACTGAATTAGTAATAAAGTGAAAGATCCTTTCATCAGGAATAGAGCAGGTAGAAGCACATTAAATGGTATTAGCACTGTTATCTGATGGGAGTGTGAATTCCAGCAGATGAAGCTACAGTCTCAGGACATAAGAAATTCTAGATAAAAACCTGAGCCTTGGGCTGGAGCCATGGCTCAGCGGTATCACACTTGGGCATGCACCAGGACCTGGGTTTGGACCCCAGCACCACATACACAACTAAGTGTAGAAGCAATGAAAAACCAGATGAAGGACTAAACAAAGTTGATTCTCTTTTTCACCCTCTCACTCAAACACACACACACACACACACACACACACAAACAAACAAAAAACAAAAACAAAAAACCCCTGAGCCTCTCTTCCTGATCAGTAGACAAATGTCACCAAGTAGACAAACTTGGAGAAAAGTCACAAGTTTCCAATTCTGGTAAAATGGAGAGTGGTGTAGACTAACTCCCATGCTTTTCATGTTTAGTAGTACGAAGTTTGGGGAAACGCTTTGCATATGAAATGTTATATGGCTGTCAATGTTTTTTATTGTTGTCACTAGTGTGGCTATGGGGTGAGAGGACCAGACCAAGGTGAGGCCAACCTCCTAAGCAGCTGACCTCTGGCAAAGAATGAACCCTCTAGGTTACATATCAATACAGAGCAGGTTTAAAGAATTTTAGCCTGAAGTCAATTTGAGGTATGTGTGTGGTGGCTGTAGGGTATTTCTTTATCTAGATTCTTGTTGGTTGTTGGAGTGCACACCTATCCCAGAGATTTGGGAGGCTGAGGCAGGAGGATCCAGAGTTCAAAGCCAGCTTCAGCAATTTAGCAAGGCACTAAGGTAGTTACCCAGACCCAGTCTCAAAAAAAAGAAAGGAGAAAAAAAACTTAGTGAGATTTTCTCAAAATCTAATTAATAATAATAATGATAAAAAGAAAAGTCTGGGGTGTACCTCAGTGGTAGAACGCCCCCGGGTTCAATCCCCAGTACTGGAAGGGGTGGGAGTCTCAGCTGTTTTCGAGTTCTCAGGGGGAAATAATTAGGCTCTTTGGGCAAGATCTGGAACGCCCATTTAAAGAATTTGAAATGCAACAACGTGTGGGGCTCCACCGCCGCGGCTTGTGCACAAGGGGGCGCAAGTCGGATCCGTCCGGGTCCGAGCAGGACTTTGGGCAAAAACCCACCGTGGTGCACGACCTCCTCAGCCCTGGCTGCAGGAGCGGACACGGGAGGTCCCAGGGGTTCAGGCGTTTCGAGCACGCAGTTTCTAGTGACCTCTCCTTGTCCCGCTTCACTGCTCCCTCCTGTTACTTTCCGGCGCGAGCTGGTCCGGGAAGGCGCCTGGGAGGGAGCGAGCGACTGTGGTAGGGACGTTGTGCCCATCTGCGTCCCCAGAAGAGCGGCGGGAACTTCGGCCGCCTGGACGGCGCGGTCTCACACCCTTGAGTGGAAGGGCGGGCAGCTGTTCTCCCAGGCAGCCGTGGGGGGCAGCAGAGGGGACGGCGACAGGTGCAGGAGCTCCTCCCCGAGTAGAAGTAGAAAGGCGGGCTCCGGGGTCGGTTCCCAGGCTGGAAACCACCCCCCACCTCCCAATCAAATCCCCCGGAGAGGCCGGGCCGGCGCCGGGTCTGGAGGAGGAAGCGGCCGGAGACAGTGCAATTTCACGCGGCCTCCGGGGCTCGGGTTCCCGGACAGGGTGGATAAATTATGTGGCTTTGAGTCCGGGGAAGTTGAGGTGGCCTGAGCGTGAGGGGGTGGGGGGGGAGCCCACACGGGAACCCACCCTCCCCACTCAAAAACACACAGAAATATTCACATTCAGAGAAAATCCCTCAAGTGATCCAACCGGCTAGGGGAGTTGAGTGATTTGGTTAATGGGCGAGGCCAACTTTCAGGGGGCTGGGCTTTGGGGCACTCTCTCCACCCGCATTCGGTACCTTTCCCCGAATCCGGGGGATTTCGAATCTGGATCTCCCCTTAGGCCAGCTCCTGCAGAAGTGTTAGAGTGACACTCCTCCTCGATCTGTTTGGCCACGCTGCGGGACGGTGGGGCGCGGGTGGCACGCTCTGGGCGGGCTGTCCGAGGCTCCAGCAATCCCTACTGCAGCCTCGCACGGGAGGGGGCGCGGCCGTGACTCACCCCCTTCCCTCTACGCTCCCTCCCTCCCTCTCTCCCAGACTTACACCCTCCCCTGCCGTCCCGCTCCGGACTCCGGCTCCAGCTCCGGTTGCAGTTTGCAACCTCCGCTGCCGCCGCCACCAATTCGCTGGCGGCTCAGGTGGCTGTCGCTTCGATGTCCTAGTCCAGGGGCCTCCGGGCCGGATTCGGCTGGGTCCCCTTCACCCTTCACTGGAGTCATGAGGGCGAACCGGGCTCTTCTGGTGCTGGGCTTCTTTCTCAGCCTGGCTCGAGGCTCCGAGGTGGGCAACTCGCAAGCAGGTAAGTGGCGCGGGAGCACCAACACCCTGGAACCTGTGATCCCAAACCCTAAGGGCAGGGACAGGGGCTCAGAAGACTGGGGCTGAGGGTGCAACCGTGAATCTGCTGCGACCACCTGGGAGTAGATGGTCAGGCTCGGGTTCTTGCCCCGGTCCCAGTAGGGACTGCATTCTGGACGCCCACCTCCTTTTCTTTAGGGCGTCTCAGGCCCAATAATTGGTTTCCCTGGTAAGTCTGATCTGGAACCAGTAGTTCACACTTCTGAGAGGCTTTGCAGGGAGCAGAGCAGGGTCCTTCTTTCTGTAAACGTGAGGAGCTGCTGTGGGTGCAGGGCAGAGGTGGGTGGGGTAGCAGAAGGGTCTCAGCTTGATCTCCAGCACCCCTGGCTTCCACCCCACCTTGAGTTTCTGCAACCCCCAGTTTCGGTGTTTTGCCGACAGGGCGGAGCTGTGGGAGGGTTGGAGGGGGTTGTTGTTTTCTGGTGTTTGAAAAACAGGAATGGCACCTCCTCTTCCGTGAGTGGGCCTGCCCTGGGGAGAGCTGAGATTAACCAGAGAGCCAAGTCCAGGTGACATTAGGGTGAAAGGCCCAACAGAGCCTGAAATAAAGCTGGCTGGTTCCAACTTGACCAACCTCTGCCAAGACCTAGTCAATGCAGCTAATATTTATTGAGCATCTACTATATACAAGATCAGACTTCATTTTTGTTCACCTTTTCTCTCCCCTATCCGAGGGCCAAGTGGGTACCTCTCCCACCTTCTGGGTACTTCTCCTCCTGTCCTGGAAAGTCAATCCAAGCCCAACTCCTCCCCCATTCTGTTTATTGTCTAACTCCAGAGTCCTGGGTTGCTCATCTGTTTTGTTCCTCCCAGTCCCATGCCATCTGAGCTCAACCTTTTGGGGGTCTCTTAGGCCATGGACACCTGAAGAGTGCTAGCTTTGGTGAGATTAGAGTCCTGTTGATCTCCCTCCTCCCCCCAGATCTCTGCTTGGGGTTTGGCACAGCCAGGGCCCCTTCCCCAGGGTGGGAGTGGGAGAAACCACCTGTGCTTCCCCCACAGTTGCTGGGCCTAAATTTAGCCCCTGGGATCTTGAGATCTGAACACTCCCAGCTGGTAGAGGGAGGTGGTCTGAGGACTGGAGTGGGAGGGGCCAGTGAAATGACTGTATCAACTGTCAGATCCAGACCCCTGGAATCTTCCACCAGGAACCCAGGAGTCCCAGATTCTAGCCACCCTCTCTAAGAGAGTCGGGAGGCAGGCATGTTTGGGTCTACCCTTTATCTGGATCTTGCAGCCTCTGGGCATCCGGCCCTGACTCTGGCCTTCTATAGCCCCTTTGTCCCTACTGTGATGGGGGTGGGGGACATCAGAGGGGAGGCCTCTGGTTGAGGAGGGGCTGGACATTCTTGTCCCACCCCAGTGCTTTCTACTAAAGGAGGAACACTGACCCTCCCTATGTTCTCCTGGTTCCTGGGCACAGCAGGGATTTTTATAATTCCCTTCCTCCTGCCCTACTCCCCAGGTTGCCTGGTTCCTCCCTAGAGGTGTTGTTGTTTATACTCTCTCCCTGCCCAGGCCCTTTGCCCCCTGTGTGAAACATGGACTTTACTCTCAGAGTGGCAGGGGACTGAGACAGTAACACTGTTGCCTTCCAAGCTCAGACACAAAGTCTGCACCAGTTTGGTGGGCAGTAGGTTGGATGCTGCCACCTATACTACTTCCTGATAAGGATCCCAGGGGTAGACCAGTGTAGATTTCTGGGCCAGCAGGGAAGCTATGTTCATGTGTGTGTGTGTGTGTGTCTCGTGTGCACACACACGTACACGTAGCTTCCCTGTGCAGAAATCTTGGTTGGCTCCTCCCTTTTCGGGGAGAAGGGTTGGCGCCTTAACTTAGAAGAGGGGGTGTCCTGCCTGGAAGAGGGTTGGGGTGGGGCTGTTGCAGAAATGACTAACTTTCCTGGTCTCTTTCATTTCAGCCCAAGGACCCTGGAGTTCCTAGTCTTCTCTGAGAACTCCCTGCCTGTTTCCCCCTTTTTGCTGAGACTAATCCACACTTTATGGGGAGTGCTAGGAAGAGGAGCCCTTAAAGATCAAGTGGTCAGACTGAGAATGTATCTAGCATGAGGGATTAGAACTTCAATCTTTCTCTGCTCCGTTGCACTCTGGCCTCACACTGGGCTGCCACTGCCTCCAGGGAAGGGTGGTTGGAACTGGTGGTATCTACTCCCCTACTCTCCGCCCTCCCCTTGGGTCTCTCCCGGACATAAAAAAGACAGGTATAGGGCTTCAGGGTACAAGACTTCCCATTGCCCTTGTCCTCCATGTTTACAAAAGAAAGTGAAAACCCAAGACTGAGGACTGAGTGCCTGGTGCTAGCACCCCCTTGTCCAGGCTCTCCCCCACTGTGTAGAAAGGATTGCCACGATGGAAGTCTGTTTAGTGAATCTCTTCTCACAATGAAATTGGCAGCAGGTTTAGGAGTGGGAGGTCGGTCTTCTACTGTTTCCCTCCAGGCTTCTCTGTAGTTAGGACTGGAAAGGGATGCTGATGGAGTTGGAGCATATTGGGATAGGGAAAGGGAGTGAGAAGGGAGCCAGAGTTTAGGAAGCGGGGAGACTGCCAGCTCCTTATCTTCCAGCTTTAAAGACAAAGCTGCCATTGACCCCACCACCATCACCACCAGAGCTCCCCCCTCCAGTGAGGTCACTTGTCTGAGCCCAAAGCTGGAGGGTGGCGAGGGATGTGAGGAGGGGGGTACATTTGCTGCTGAGGAAGGGGTGTCTGGGACAGGGTGGGGCAGCCCCCTCCTTCTGGATAGAATTGCCTCATTGTGGGCTGAACTGTGGCCCCAGGCACTGCCCCCACCTCTGCCCCCATCCCACCCTCAGTAAACACAATAGGGGCTGTGTGCTAACCCCAAAGAGATATTTATTCCAGGGCCTAGAGAGAGGCAGGATGGGGGTAGAAAAGTAAGTGCCCTATTTGACGGGGAGAGGAGGGTAATCAAAGTTGTGGTCCTTGCCTAACTTTTCCCTCCAGGGAGGGGAAAAGTCCCTTATGTCTTCCTTCTGGATTAACCCTTTTGTACTCAAAGTAGTACCTGAAAAAGACAGAGAAGGCCCAGGTGGAAAAAGGGAACGTTGTCATCTTTCCATTCAGGGGATGGTGAGGGGATTATGAAAAGGGAGCAGCCTCTCAGGCCATTATTGGCACCTCCGCCTATCATCTGCCTTCTGGTCCTTTTGAATGTTACTGAGAGGGGGCAACCAAGGCAGTGCTCTGGGGAATAGCAGATGAGACTGAAAACTTGTATCTAGCCCGCTGCCACTCTTACCTCTGTTTTGAATAGTGTGTCCTGGGACCCTGAATGGACTTAGTGTGACTGGTGATGCTGAGAACCAATACCAGACACTACACAAGCTCTATGAGAGATGTGAAGTGGTAATGGGGAACCTCGAGATTGTGCTCACAGGACACAATGCTGACCTCAGCTTCCTGCAGGTGAGAGTGCCTTCTCTAATCTGTTCCCCTTTATTCTCATAGGAGACTCCATCACTCTTTTAGGACCACCCTTTGCTGATTGCAGCATTCTTAAGATCTGTTGGTTGTAGCCTAGGACATATAGGGATTGGCCTTTAGAAGGGAACAGGGGCAGGTGGTGTTCTGTTGTGATGCAAAGTAATCAGGGACTAATGCAGGGAGACACAGTGAACCTGAGGACCTAGAGGCACCTGGAGAGATTGCAGAGGTCTGAGAATAACATTGTAGGAAACCAGATTATTTCTGCTGCCCGTTTTCACTCATTGAAGTGACACAGTAATATGTATAGCCTACTTCCTACTCCACAATAGGAACTCAAAGAGGCTGGGCACCGTGGCACATGCCTGTAATCCCAGCTACTCAAGTGACTGAGTTAGGACAATCACTTGAGCAACGAGTGATAAGGATGCCAGAGTGGGGTGGGGGTATAACTCATTGGTAGAGTGCTTGCCTAACATGTATGAGGTCTTGGGTTAGATCCCCAGCACTGAAAGGAAAAACAAGAACAATTAGGAAATCCTTAAGGAGGAAGAGGAGACTAAGAGCTTTTGCTCTATTGTCCTTCTCATTGATATTATCTGTTTCATCACAGTGGATCCGAGAAGTGACAGGCTATGTCCTCGTGGCCATGAATGAATTTTCTACGCTACCATTGCCCAACCTCCGAGTGGTGAGGGGGACCCAGGTCTATGATGGGAAGTTTGCCATCTTCGTCATGTTGAACTATAACACCAACTCCAGCCATGCTCTGCGCCAGCTCCGCTTCACTCAGCTCACTGGTCAGTTCCTGATGATTCCCTCTGACCTTCCCCTCAACCATCCTGCTGACAGGCACCTCCTCGATGATGACCCAAGACTGCTCACTCTAACCCTTTCTAAGGTGCTCAACACCTTGACCATATTGGCCTAAAGACCTACCACTCCTTATAAATCAAGAGCCTCAATAGGAAGCTAGGGCATCTATTCTAGGACAGTGTATCCTTATATCATGGTGGGGCTGGAGTTGGAGCTGCATCTATTACCCATGCTCCTTTATTGCAAAGTATAGTATACCTTGATGGCCATCCTTCCCTGGATTCCTACCTTTATTCCATTTCCAACCCCCCACCAGCTTGAGGAATGTAGAGGTTAAATACCACCTGGCAAATTCTACTCTCCCTGTCCCAGTCAGTCGGAAAACATTCAGGTAGGCCTCAGGGGAGGGGGCACTGAGTCAGAGATGCCTTCTCTTTTTTTTTTTCTTTCCCCTCCCCCACTGGCTAAACCGGATCTGGACAAGTGTCTGAAGAGGCAGGAGTTTCTTTGGCCTGACTCCTCCTCCTAGAAGGCATGCCTTTCCTGCAGTGGGGATCTAATTGGACTGTCTGCTGCATTTCTCCTGCTCCTGAGACCCTGGTGTCCTTTTGGACTGTCAGGAGGTAGGGAAAAGGTGTGGTGGTATAGCTCTTATTTAGCCTGTCACTTCTCTTCTCACTCAGAGATTCTGTCAGGGGGTGTTTATATTGAGAAGAATGAAAAACTTTGTCACATGGACACAATTGACTGGAGGGACATCGTGAGGGACCGAGATGCTGAGATAGTGGTGAAGGACAATGGCAGAAACTGTGAGTGGCTATGATGGAGATTTTTTCCCCTGCTCCACCAAATTAGTGACTCCTTTCCCATCCTCTTTATATCCCTAATCTGAACTCTCTCCACTGAACAGTCACCTCAGGCCCTAGACACAAGATCGTATCAGGAGGTACCAGGTCAGTCCCCTGGAATCCAAACCAGAGAAGCAGTGTTTTAAGAAAGGAGCAAAGATCTCCCAGTGCTAATCAGGGAAGCCAGATCTTTGCACTGTATATCCATTAGTCTTTTTGCTCCAACATCTCCCTTCCTCCAATGACCAGCGAGAATCTACTGTGCCCTGTCCATTCACAGGAATATACTCCTGCTGGGTTCAGTTTGCCCAGAAGGAACTGAGTTCCTCTGTTGGGATTGGGGCAGAGCTTGGCATTGGCCCCAATCCCTCCCATTCAGCTGCCCAGTGGGTGGTGCGGAGGCGGGGCTCCACCCCTTGTTGACAGGTTCACTTGAGCCCAGCCCTGCTCTCCAAGGGCAGGGAGGGACACTGCCCTGGCTTTTGCTTCCCGGGATTGAGGTGCCTGTGTGCTGACATCATACTCTGTTGATTCAAGCCCTGAGGGCCACTGTGTTGCCTTCTTTACCCACCAGGTCTCCCCTGTCATGAGGTCTGCAAAGGACGATGTTGGGGTCCTGGACCAGAAGACTGCCAGACATGTGCGTTTGAATTTCCCTCTAAAAGCTTCAAGTTCATACACTTTTCTTTTCTTTTTTTTCTTTTTTTTAGAGAGAGAGAGGGACAGTGAGAGAGAGAATCAATTTATATAGTTTTTCATATGGTTTTCATTGCTCTGACCCTTAGTTGTGTATGTGGTGGTGGGGTTCGAACCTGGGTCCTTGTGCATGCCAGGCAAGCACTGTAACCACTGAGCCATCACTTCAGCCCCAAGTTCACACACTTTCATAATCCTGCCTACTCTAGCCTGTGTCAATCCTGAGGGTAGGGATGAGTGAGTGGCCTTGAATTCAATCCAAAGTGTCTTAACAGCCATGCTTTCTCTTCTTCCATAGTGACTAAGACCATCTGTGCCCCTCAATGTAATGGTCACTGCTTTGGGCCCAACCCCAACCAGTGCTGCCATGATGAGTGTGCAGGGGGATGCTCAGGCCCTCAGGACACCGACTGCTTTGTACGTACTCATCCTGTGTACCTGGGTTCTGAAATGGGGATACGGGCTTTGGGAAATAAGGGTACATACATACCATCAATTCTTTTCACATTTCTTATTGATGCATTATAGTTGTACACATTGATGAGATTTGTTGTTACATATTCGTATATGCACACAATATAACAATATAATTTGGCCATAATCACTCCCCACCACTTACCCCTCCTTTCCTTTCTCCCACTCCCCAGTCCCTTTCTTTTTTCCTCTCTAATTTCCGAATATGAGAGAAAACATATGACCCTTAACCTTCTGAGTTTATTTCACTTAAATGGATGGTCTGCATCCATTTTTCTGTAAATGCCATAATTTCATTTTTCTTGATGGCTGAATAAAACTCCATTGTATATATGATGAATTTTAAATCCCTTGTGTTCTCAGGCCTGCCGACACTTCAATGACAGTGGAGCCTGTGTGCCCCGGTGCCCACAGCCTCTTGTGTACAATAAGCTAACTTTCCAGCTGGAACCCAATCCACACACCAAGTACCAGTATGGTGGAGTTTGTGTAGCCAGCTGTCCCCGTAAGTGTCCGAGAAGGAATGACAATAGTGGACTCAGGTGTTTTTTTGTTTTTTGTTTTTTTAAAGAAAGAGGGGACAGTGAGAGAGAGAGACAGAGAGAAGCAATTTATTTAGTTTTTCACATGGCTTTTGTTGCTCTGAGACTTTGTTGTGTACTTGGTGCTGGGGTTTGAACTTGTGTACTTGCACATGTCAAGCAAGCACCGTAACTGCTGAGCCACCGCTCCAGCCCCTGGACTCAGGTTTTCAGATACAATTTTGGGAGTCAAAAGGGATCCTGTGAGGTGACAAACAGGGAACCTGGACAGTAAATGGTTGTGAACATTTCACTGTCGCCAAATGAGTGACCTCTATGTCCCATCCTCCTAGGAGCAACAAAGAACAGACTTTATTGTCCTGTCTCCATGACTTCCAGCTATAGCTCTTAGGAGCTACAAAAAAGCAAAGGGACTTTCTAATCAATAGGACAGCACTTAAGGAACCTAAGGTAGGGCAAATTCAGTGCAGAGCTGGAGGAAGCAAGGACCTAGTGGAGGTGTTCCACTGGTAGGTTGGCAGTGTCCCCTCTCATCTCTAATGGTGTCCTCTTTTTCTCTAGATAACTTTGTGGTAGATCAAACGTCCTGTGTCAGGGCGTGTCCTCCTGACAAGATGGAAGTAGATAAAAATGGGCTCAAGATATGTGAGCCTTGTGGTGGCCTGTGCCCCAAAGGTGAGTAAGAGATAATAAGAAATTATGAAGAATTGTCCTTTGCTCTGAGGCTACTCAGGCCATCCCCACTGAGCTTCTTTTGTGTTTGCAGCCTGTGAGGGGACAGGCTCTGGGAGCCGCTTCCAGACTGTGGACTCGAGCAACATCGATGGGTTTGTGAATTGCACCAAAATCCTGGGCAACCTGGACTTTCTAATCACCGGCCTCAATGGGTTAGTCTGCCTTCCCTTCCCAGTTCCCACCCCATCCACCCACATAGTTCATTTCATTGGCCTTAACCTTCCCTACGTAGAACTGACTAGGAATCTAAATCATAAAGACTTACTTAGCAGTTGCAAAGGACCTGGGAGAATGTTGAACTCAACCTCCCATCCTGGGCTTGAATTCCCTCAGGGACATCCTTAAGCAAGCAGTCCAGTGTTGCCCTGAGGATCGATGCAGTGTCTTCCTCCCTAGAGTTTTCTAAATGTTCACCTTAAATTTATATAGAAATATATTGTTCCAGCTGTTTTCCCTAGTTCCATTCGTTTGAACAACAAAGGGTAAAAGGACTTTCCAATCCACAGGACAAATGGAAAAATAAATAAAATTGATTTTCTCATTCTCACCCTCTCTCTTTAGAAAGAGAAAAAAAAAAAAAAAAGGAACATTTTCTTTTCTTTTGGTGCCAGGAATTGAACGCAGGGCCTCGTGCATGCTAAGCATATGCTCTACCATTGAGTTATACCCCTGCCAAAACAGTATAGTCATTTGTGAATCAGAGAATGCATACTGAGGGTCTGGAGTGGTGGCTCAGTGGTTTATGGCACTTGCCTGGCATGCGCAAGTACATGGGTTCAAACTCCAGCAACCATGTACACAACTAAGTGTCAGAGCAACAAAAGCCACATGAAAAACTAAATAAAAATTGATTCTCTCTGTCTGTCTCTCTTTCTCTCTCACTGTCCTTCTCTCTTTAAAAAAAAAAAAAATGCATATTGACTGGTCTGAGCTGTGGCCCTGTGGTTATGGAGCTTGCCTGGCATGCATGAGGACATGTGTTTTTACCCGAGCACCACATACATAATGAAATGTTGGAGCAACGAAAGCCACATGAAAAACTAAATAAAAATTGATTCTTTTGAAGCTGGAGCAATGGCTTGGTGGTTACAGCGCTTGCCTGACATATGGGAGGACACGGGTTTGAACCCCAGCACCACATGTACAATGAAGTGTTGGAGCAACGAAGGCCAAATGAAAAACTAAATAAAAAAATCAATTCTCTCTCTCACTGTCCCTCTATTAAAAAAAAAAATTGATTCTTTCTCACTGTCTCTCTTTAAAAAAGAAAAAGAAAATTAACATTGGGTTGAGGCAGGAGGATTGCAAATTTGAGGTCAGCCTTGGCAATTTAGTGAGACCCTGTCCCAAACTAAAAAAATTAGCTGCGCTTGGTGTGCACACCTGTAATCCCAGAAGTTTGGAGGTTGAGGCAGAAGGATCACAAGTTCAAAGCCAGACTCAGAAACTTACTGATGCCCTAAGCAATTTTTTTTTTTTTAAAGAGAGAGGGACGGTGAGAGAGAGAGAAAGAGAGAAAGAACTTTTTTTAGTTTTTCACATGGCTTTAGTTGCTCTAACACTTAGCTGTGTACGTGGTGCTGGGGTTTAGAACCCGGGTCCTCGTGCTTGCCAGGCAAGCACCAAAACAGCTGAGCCACCGCTCCAGCCCCTGCCCTAAGCAATTTAGTGAAAGCTTGTCTCTATAAAAAAAAGGGCTGGGTCTAAGGTCTAGTGGTTAAGCACCCCTGGGTGTAACTCAGTGGTAGAATGCCTGTCCCTGAGTTCAAAACCCCAGTACCCCAACCCCCCCAAAATTTTTTTTTTTGAAACCAAGTCTAATTTAGAGACCCTACTCAGATTTCACTAACTGTCCTAATAAGGTCCTACATTCAGTTACCATGTCTCTTCAGTCTCCTTTATTTTTATTTTATCAATTTATTTTTAAGAAAGAGAGACAGTGGGGCTGGAGCGGTGGCTCAGCGGTTTCGGCGCTTGCCTGGCAAGCACGAGGACCTGGGTTCAAACCCCAGCACCACATACACAACTAAGTGTTGGAGTAACTAAAGCCATGTAAAAAACTAAATAAAGTTGTTTCTCTCTTTCTGTCTCTCTCACTGTCCCTCTCTCTTAAAAAAAAAAAAAAAGAAAGAGAGACAGTGAGAGAGAAGGAGAGAATCAATTTTATTTAATTTTTCATGTGGCTTTCATTGCTCTGACACTTCATTGTGTACATGTTGCTGGGATTTGAACCTGAGTCCTAGCACATGCCAGGCAAGCACCGTAATTGCTAAACCACCACTACAGCCCCTTCATTTTATTTTTTAAAGAGAAAGAAAGAGGGGCTGGAGTGGTGGCTCAGCAGTTATAGTGCTTGCCTGGCATGCACAAGTACACAGGTTCAAACCCCGGCACCCACGTACACAACTAAGTGTCTGAGCAATGAAAGCCATGTGAAAAATTAAATAAAAATTGATTCTCTGTCTCTCTGTCTCTCACTGACTTATCTCTTTAAAATAAAAAATAAAGGGCTGGAGTGGTGGCTCAGCAGTTTCAGTGCTTGCCTGGCAAGCACGAGGACCCGGGTTCAAACCCCAGCACCACGTACACAACTAAGTGTTGGAGCAACTAAGGCCATGTGAAAAACTCAATAAAGTTGTTAAAAAAAATAAAAAGAGAGAGATAATTAATTTTATTTATTCATCTGGTTTTTGTTTTTCCAACACTTAGCTGTGTATGTGGTGCTGGGATCTAATCCAGATCCTCACGCATACTGGGTAAGAGTTCCAACCGCTGAGCCACCACCGCTCCAGCTCCTTCAGTCTCCTTTAATCTACAATACTTCCTCAGTTTTTGCTTATTTTTCATGACATTGACATTGTTGATGAGTACAAATCAGGCAACTGGTAGAATATTTTTCACTTTGGATTTGTCTGATGTGTCCTCATGCTTTTTTTGTTTTTCCTTTTCTGGTGCTATGGATCTAATCCTGGGCCTCACGTGCTAGACAGGGGCTTTTTTTTTCATCCAGTCCTTTTTCTGACACTTAGTAGTGTATGTGGTTCTGGGGTTTGAACCCAGGTCCTTGCGCTTGTCAAGCAAGCATTCCAACTGCTCACCTCCAAATTAGGCATTTTTGACAGCTATATCACAGATGTTGAATTCATAATACATCATGTCAAGGATGCAAATGATGTTTTGTTCCATTACTGATGATAATCTGGTAACTTGAATAAGATGATACCTGCTGGGTTTTTCTAGTGTAATTACTGTTTTGCCCCTTTGCAAATTAGTATCTTGGGAGACATTTGCTTGAATCAATTATTATGTCAAATAATGATTAGCTAATTCTATTATGCCTTCTGCATTTATTTGTTGGCATCTTATGTTAGGAAGAGTCTCTATTTATTTAATGGTGCTAGGGATTGAACCCAGACGCTGGTGCATGCTAGGCAAGTGCTCTAGCTACACCTTCAGCCCTGATTCATTTTATCTGTGTGGATACTTAATTTTATTCAGTGGTTTTATGACTCTTTATGATCATTATTTGTTGCTTGTGTGTCTCTTCTTTGGCCATTGGGAGCCCCTTCAAGCTGGTTCCTGTGTTCTTTGTGCCTGTATCCTGTATTCTTTGAGCACTTCCTTCCTTTTTTTGCGCACAAGGTGCTCTAGATTCAGGTTATATTTCCCCTGCCCCAGCCTTTCCTCCAAGGTGCCCTGTTTTCTTTGGGTGGGGAAATGGCATTTAGAAACCATTCAGTTGGGTTGGGGGTGAGTTCAGTGGTACTTGTTTAGCAAGTGTGCTCCTTGCTACTAAGGTATACCTCCATCTTATTGACCGGTTTTTACTGTTTTCCCCAGAGACCCCTGGCACAAGATCCCTGCCCTGGACCCTGAGAAGCTTAATGTCTTTCGGACAGTACGGGAGATCACAGGTGAGTGGGAAAGACTGCCTTTTCTGGGAAGAATAGACCAAGCATGGGTACAAACTACTTGAGAAAATCATGTCCCAAGGAATAGGGGAAGGGCCAGAAAAGCCTAAACAAGAGGAAGGAGAGAAGGCTCCTTGCTCATACGCCCCTCTCCAATCCTTCAGGTTACCTGAACATCCAGTCCTGGCCTCCTCACATGCACAACTTCAGTGTTTTTTCCAACCTGACAACCATTGGAGGCAGAAGTCTTTACAAGTGAGTAAGGGGTTTGGAGGTGGTAGCATCTCTACACAGTGAGCATCCTTTTTTTGAAATACACAGCACAGTCTCAGACTACAGGCCCAAAGGTTTTATGAATTTGATGGGGAAAGGGGAAAAGGAGAGATTCCCTCTTGGTGGATCTGACTAGCCCAGAGCAAATTTATTGAGTGAAAATGAATCCTCCACATGTTCAATTTTCCCTTTGTAGTCTGCCCTCTCATCCTATCTTCTTATTCTCAGCCGAGGCTTCTCATTGTTGATCATGAAGAATTTGAATGTCACATCTCTGGGTCTCCAATCCCTGAAGGAAATTAGTGCTGGGCGTATCTACATAAGTGCCAATCGGCAGCTCTGCTACCACCACTCTCTGAACTGGACCAGGCTGCTTCGGGGGCCTGCAGAAGAGAGACTAGACATCAAGCATAATCGGCCCCGCAGAGACTGTGGTGAGGAAAGGGGCCCACTGGGTGATGAGAACAGGGAGTCAGGGCGGGAACTGTGTAAGGACTGTTCTGTTCCACTTGTGGGAGCAGCATTAGGGGATGGAATCAAGGAGAAGGGTTGTGTTAGGCTAGAAATAATAATGAGAAAGAGTTCAGGAGAGGGCTTTCTGGGAGTCCTCAAACTCCTCTCCTAATCCATCCCTTCTTTTCCAGTGGCAGAGGGCAAAGTGTGTGATCCACTGTGTTCCTCCGGAGGATGCTGGGGCCCAGGCCCTGGTCAGTGTTTATCTTGTCGAAACTACAGCCGAGGGGGTGTCTGCGTAACCCACTGCAACTTTCTAAATGGGTACAGTGAGGGGAGACTATCAAGAAGGGGTGGGGTGGGGCCCTGGAATGCAGATGTTCAGGTGGCATCTGACAGTCTTTAGACTGCATATGCCTTGGTGGGAATGAGGTAGGAAACCCTTATGCAATATCAGGGCATTAAGGTCAGAACTTGAAAGTGACCCCTCTTTCTTTATTCTCCACTGCAGGGAACCTCGTGAGTTTGCCCATGAGGCTGAATGCTTCTCTTGCCACCCAGAATGCCAACCCATGGAGGGCACTGCTACATGCAATGGCTCGGTATAGTAGCAGCCCCAGGATCTCTAAGGGAGACGGGGAGGGGCGAGACTTGGATTGTCCAGGGAATGATATGTTTAAATCCCCAGGATAGCCCTAGGAGGCCAGACAATGCTAGAGTGTATGAAGGATCCTGAATGGCTGGGCTGGTTCTGGCTAGGAAGTATGGAATTAACACTGGGATCTTCTCTCTTCTACCCAGGGCTCTGATGCTTGTGCCCAGTGTGCCCATTTTCGAGATGGGCCCCACTGTGTCAACAGCTGCCCTCATGGAGTCCTAGGTGCTAAGGGCCCCATCTACAAGTACCCAGATGTTCAGAATGAATGTCGGCCCTGCCATGAGAACTGCACCCAGGGGTCAGTGATGGGATAATAAGAAGAGGGAGTCAGGGAAAAGGGTAGAGGCACAGAACTAGGGTAAGTGAAGCAGAAAGAAAGGGATTGCGATTTAAGAATCACTCCCAGCTATGTGGTAAAGGATTGGAGGGAGGCAAACTCAATAACAGCACAAGATTACACCAGTTCTGAGTGCCTGTAATAACCTCAGCTCAGGGTCATTCAAGAGAGCATTGGGGAGGGCTGGTAAGCTGAAGATGGAGGTCATGTAGGCTTTGGACCCCAAGATGTGATCTCATAGTAGGTTCTGAAATAAGCTTTTGCATGTTGAGACTGTTGGATTTGAGCCTCTGTTGTCCAAGTGCCTATCTAAGAGGGTGACTTTCTTCTCTAGGTGTAAGGGACCAGAACTACAAGACTGTTTAGGTCAACCACTGGTGCTGATCAGGTATGACGGGCTGGGAGAATTTGGAAGCTGTATTTGGGAGAGAAGATACAGAAAGAAGGTGGTTACCAATGACAGAAGAATGACTCTGTGTTCACGTGGTCTTTTATACACATTGTCCACTATCATAGGACTCAAGAATCTAGGCTTCTGGCCTTCCCTTCCTAAAACTGGCTTTCATTAGATTGAGTTGGGTAGATCCAAGATTTAGATTAACCCCTTCATTGCTCAAGAACATATGTTACGTAACTTCTTCCCCCAGTTTTGCAACATATCTTCAGCACAGGTATAGAAAACACTGTGAGGAAGCTGTAAGTGCTGTAAATTCAGGATAATGCTGGGCTTCTTTATATTCCATAGCAAAACCCATCTGGCAATGGCTGTGACAGTAGGATTGGCAGTAATTTTCCTGATCCTGGGTGGCACTTTTCTCTATTGGCGTGGGCGACGGATTCAGAATAAAAGGGCTATGAGGCGCTACTTGGAACGGGGTGAGGTGAGTAACTAGTTAGCTTAATTTTGAGAGATACCCAGGGATAACTGATGAGATGAATACCACTCTCTTCCCCTTTCTCTGGAGATTTGATTCCCTTCTTCAAGGAAAATGTGTGGTCCACTAGAAGAACACTGGCCAGAGAATTAGGAGTCTTGCATTATATTTCTGATTTTGCCATTAATTTGCCACATGAGGAGCTGGGTACAGTGGTGTATTTGGGGCTCTACTTTGTTTGGGAAGCTGAGGTGGAAGCTTCCCAAGTTTAAGGCCAACCTAGGTAACTTAGCAAGACCTTGGTTCAAAATAAAAAATATAAAAGGGTTGGGGACATAGCTCAGTGGTAGAGCACCCCTGGGTTCAATGGTTCAATTCCCCAATAACACATACATATACACACAAATATAATAATTTGTCATGTGACTTTGAAGAAGTTATATGCCTTCTCTATGCCTCAGTTTATGCATCTGTACAGGGGAATTAACATTCCTCTTTCCAGGATGGTAGAAATTATGAAAAGGGATGATATGAACATACTTTGTAAAGCACGGAACACTGTGTAAAAGGCCTTCAAGGTGATCGTATGACCAAGTGCTCTCAGCCCACTCCTGCTGTTTTCTCAAAGGGGAAACCCAACCTTCTTGATTCCTAATCTCACAGTCACAAACAACTTCCTCAATTCTCTAGGTCTGTTATTCCTCAATATGCCTATGATGCTTCCCAGATCTAAAGATGATTCCTTTTCCTGCCCCCATCTCTTTGGGCTCTGCTGCCCTTGGTATCCACCTATGTGGAGCAGGTAGGAGAGGGGCATTTACATATGCATGTTCCTGAGTACCTCCTAACCATCTACTCCTCAGAGTATAGAGCCTCTGGATCCCAGTGAGAAAGCTAACAAAGTGTTCGCCAGAATCTTCAAAGAGACAGAGCTGAGGAAGCTTAAAGTGCTTGGTTCAGGCGTCTTTGGAACAGTACATAAAGTAAGTGAACCACAGGAAATCTGGGGACGTGGAGAAAGGATCTAGGGCAGAGGAGAGAAAGATTTTGGCAAAGGACTTCATTGCCTGGCATAGCAGCACATACCTATAATCCCATGGAGTTGGGAGGCTGTCAGAAGGATTGTAAGTTGGAGACCAGCCTCACCAACTTAGTGGGACCATGTCTCAAAATAAAAAATAAAAAGGGTTGGGGATGTACCTCAGTAGTGTATTACCTCTGAGTTCAATCCTCAGTACTACAAAAGAAAAAAAAAGAAAGAAAGAAAAGATATTTTGGTAAAAGACTGACCTAGGGAAAATGACTCCTTTGACTCCCACACCAAACTTCCCAGGGAATATGGATCCCCGAAGGTGAATCAATCAAGATTCCAGTTTGCATTAAAGTCATCGAGGACAAGAGTGGACGGCAAAGTTTCCAAGCTGTGACAGATGTAAGTGAAGGAGAAGGATTCTATATGCCACCAGGAGAGAGGACAACATGATAGTCATAGAATCAGGGTCCTGTGTTAGCAGTCACCATGTTAGCCATGCTTCTATACTTGACTTTGGGGGAAACCATGGTCTGGGAATGTGTGTGCTGAGTGCATATGAACCTGTTCTGGATGATACCTCATGTTTTGCAGCATATGCTGGCCATTGGCAGCCTAGACCATGCCCACATTGTACGGTTGCTGGGGCTATGCCCAGGGTCATCTCTGCAACTTGTCACTCAATATTTGCCTCTGGGTTCCCTACTGGATCATGTGAGACAACACCGGGGGGCATTGGGGCCACAGCTGCTGCTCAACTGGGGAGTACAAATCGCCAAGGTAAGAGGAGCCTGGAGGATTTCTATGAGAATTGCCTGGCTGGGGGCAGTCAGGGGATGGTTGGTAAGACTAAAGTTCTGAAGCTCTGAGAGATGACTTCAAAATTTAGCAGGGATTCTCAATAACTAACTCCCCCAAATCTGAGACTACCTTTTCTGCCTGCAGGGTATGTACTACCTTGAGGAGCATGGTATGGTGCACAGGAATCTGGCTGCACGAAATGTGCTACTCAAGTCACCCAGTCAGGTTCAAGTGGCAGATTTTGGTGTGGCTGACCTGCTGCCACCTGATGATAAGCAGCTATTACACAGTGAGGCCAAGGTGAGGACATGTGGGCTGGGAAAGGAGGTGGGGTAGAGTGAATGAAGCAAGGGGAAAGAGAGCAGTCCGTGGTCTCTTTCCAAGGTAAGCAGATACTTTGTGGTGAATTCAAGGAGAGAAAGCTGAAAATGCCAGAAATTTAAGTTCAGAGAAAAGAATGATAGAGAACTTGGGGCTTGGAAATGCTAAGAAAGTTTACAGAAATCAACTGGTGGCACCTTTATCTTTAATCCTCAGACTCCAATTAAGTGGATGGCCCTTGAGAGTATCCACTTTGGGAAATACACACACCAGAGTGACGTCTGGAGCTATGGTCAGTGCATCTGGGTGCCCTCCATATCACTGGCCCAATATCCAAAACTGCCTTTTGAGTCACCTCCTCTTAGAAACTATAAGCCTTTCAGACCCTTGTATCAGATCCAGTTCTGCCTTGCCTTTACTTCATGTCCAAGTCTACTATTTTTGTACTGACAAGTTCATTTCTTCCTGTACCAGGTGTGACAGTTTGGGAGTTGATGACCTTTGGGGCAGAGCCCTATGCAGGCCTGCGATTAGCTGAAGTACCAGACCTGTTAGAGAAAGGGGAGCGGTTAGCACAGCCCCAGATCTGCACCATTGATGTCTACATGGTTATGGTCAAGTGTAAGTTACCTGCTTACCCCAGCCATTTTTTTACTTCCCTCCCTACTCCTTTATGGCTCTATTGCCTTTTCTTGTTCTACCTCCTACATCTCACCCCCAGGTTGGATGATTGATGAGAATATTCGCCCAACCTTTAAAGAATTAGCCAATGAGTTTACCAGGATGGCCCGTGATCCACCACGGTATCTGGTAATAAAGGTGAGTAGGGACTAGGAGATTTTGAGGACATGTAGAGAAAAGAGAACATGACTGGAACTAGCATCCTTCTTAACAATCACCTGCCCCTATAGAGAGAGAGTGGGCCTGGCCTGTCACCAGGGGCAGAGCCCCCTGCTCTGACAAACAAGGAACTGGAAGAAGTGGAGCTGGAGCCAGAACTTGACCTAGACCTAGAGTTGGAGGCAGAGGAGGACAGCTTGGTGACCACACTGGGCTCTGCCCTCAGCCTACCAGTTGGGACGCTTACTCGGCCACGTGGGGTAAGACACCTTCTAATTGCCCAAGATGCTCTGTGCCCTTCACTATCATGAATCATATACCCAGATTAACTAATCAAAGGCTCCTATGGTAAAAGTAAATTTCTCCCTTCATTTTAACCTCTTTGTTACATTTTCCATCCTAGAGCCAGAGCCTTTTAAGTCCATCATCTGGATATATGCCCATGAACCAGAGTAACCTTGGAGAGGCTTGCCAGGTAAGGTCTTATGCTGAAGGGCAAGGTGGCAGAGAATCTTAGGGGGTTTCATAGTTGTTAAGGATAGTGTGGGGACATTAGAAATGGTTTGGTTTTTTTTGTACTATGGATTAAATCCAGGGGTGCTTAAGCACTGTAACCAGTGAGCCACATACCCAGCCCTTTTTATTTTTTATCTTGAGACAGGGTCTTGCTAAATTGCTGAGGCTAGCTTTGAACTTGCCGTTCTCCTGCCTCAGCCTCCTGAGCTGCTGGGATCACGGGCATGTGTCACCATACCCAGATTACATTAGAAATCTTTAAGGTTGAATCTGTATCCTGCAAAAAAGAAGGAATTGAATCTAACGTTCTAAACAAATGTCTCTTCTTTCCTCATCTCTGAATATATCTCCTTATATTATTTTCCTCCTCAGGATTCTGTAGCTTGTGGGAGTACTGAGCCATGTCCCCGTCCAGTCTCTCTGCACCCAGTGCCACGGGGACGCCTGGCATCAGAGTCTTCAGAAGGTCATGTGACTGGATCTGAGGTTGAGTTCCCAGAGAAGATATCAATGTGTAGAAGCCGAAGCCGGAGCCGGAGCCGGAGCCCACGGCCACGTGGAGATAGTGCCTATCATTCCCAGCGCCACAGCCTGCTTACTCCTGTCACCCCGCTCTCCCCACCAGGAGTAGAGGAAGAGGATGTCAATGGTTATGTCATGCCAGATACACACCTCAAAGGTGCCTGACTCCTCCTAGGACTTTCCTCAAATCTTCCTTTAATTTTTTTCTCCAACGTCCTCTTAATTCTTTTATCTTCTTTGATCATATCCCTCCCTATTCATTTTTTCTAGCTTCCCCAACCCGTTTCTGACTATCACATGAAGTTCACCAAATACCTATCCTTTCTTCTCAATCCTAGGTACTTCTTCCTCCAGGGAAGGAACCCTTTCTTCAGTGGGTCTCAGTTCTGTCCTGGGTACTGAAGAAGAAGATGAAGATGAGGAGTATGAATACATGAACCGGAGGAGAAGGCATAGTCCACCTTGTCCTGCTAGGCCTGGTTCCCTTGAGGAGCTGGGTTATGAGTACATGGATGTGGGATCAGACCTCAGTGCCTCACTGGGCAGCACACAAAGTTGCCCTCTCCACCCTGTGCCCATCATGCCTACTGCTGGCACAACTCCAGATGAGGACTATGAATATATGAATCGGCGACGTGGTGGAAGTGGTCCAGGCGGGGAATATGCAACTATGGGGGCCTGTCCAGAATCTGAACAAGGGTATGAAGAAATGAGAGCTTTCCAGGGACCTGGACACCATACCCCCCATGTCCGTTATGCCCGCCTTAAAACTCTACGTAGCTTAGAAGCCACTGACTCTGCTTTTGATAACCCTGATTACTGGCATAGCAGGCTTTTCCCTAAGGCTAATGGCCAGAGAACATAACCCCAGCTCCCTGAGACACTCAAGGAGCATTTAATGGCAGCTAGTGCCTCTAGAGGGTACCCCTCTTCTTCCAACTCCCTCTTCCTCATAGGTCTCAGCCCCATTTCTCCAGTCCTAGACAATTCCATTCAACCTTTGGAGGCTTTTAAAGACTTTGTGGTATGTAGCTGGCTGTGCACTTTCTTCTCTTTCCCAATCCCAGGAAAGGAGAAGGTTTTCTTATTTTGTGTGCTTTCCCAATCCCATTCCTCACTTTCCTCAGGGGGATACCCTGGAGATATGAAGGATCACTCCCTAGGTCCCCTTCTCTCAGGTTCTTACTCATTGGGATTACTCTTATGTGTGCCTTTATTTCTCATCAGTGCCCTAAGGAAGCCGGGTGGGAACCCAGCAGAGGAAAGTCAATTTTTGGTTTCAATCCCATAGAAAGACGGGGAAGCTTAAAGTTTTGTGGAATGAAGAAAAGGAAGAGATATTACTATTAATTAAGCATTTACTATGAGCCAAGCATCATGCTAAACTTTGCCTACATTATCTCATGTAATCCTTTCTAATTCTTATAATTTTGTAAATTAGAGATTATCCCTTTTTACTAATAGTAGTCCCCCTAGGTATTCCAAGATACTTAGTGAAACTGGGAGTGGTGGCACATGCCTGTAATCCAAGTAACTGCAAGGCTGAGGCAGGAGGATCATGTTCAAGGCCAGCCTGGATAACTTAGTGAGATCCTGTCTCAAAATAAAATGAAATGAAAAGGGCTGGGGATATAACTCAGCAGTAGAGTGTCCCTAGTACAAAACCAAAATCCAGCAAATGTCTGAAACTGCAGACAAAACTGAACCCTATAATTTAGTGCCTTTTCCAGCTGTAAATTTTATAGTTTGAAGTGTGATAGCAAAACTAGTACTACCTTCCTCCACTTTCAACATTTCAGATAGATTTGTTTTTGCCATAGATATTGCAATCTCAGCATATTATCTTTTTTCTTTCCTTATTGAGAACTTTCACCTTTTCACTTAAAGGAAGCCTTTTATGGCTTCTATTTGGCATGTCTGAATTGCCAGCATCACAACTCTTGCACTTTGGGACTATTATTAGGTAAAATAAGGGTACTTTAACACAATCACTGTGATACTGTAAAAGTCTGATAAGAGGACTACTAAGTGACTAATGGGCAGGTAGCCCATACCGTGTATGGATACACTGGGCAAAAGGGTGATGCACCTCTTGGATAGGACAGCAGGATGGTGTAAAATTACATCATGCTATTCAGAATGGTGTACAATTTAAAGCTTATGAATTGTTTATATCTGGAATATTGCATTTATTATCCTCAGACTGTATAGTTGGGTACGGATAAATGAAATTGCAGAAAGAGAAACTATGAATAAGCGGGGACAGAACTCTGAAGAAATTAAGTGGCAGGTTGAGGATTCAAAAATCTTTCAATCCTAATGCACATGCTCTCGTGATAGGAGTCAAAGAAAACTGTATGTCAGAACCTTTGTAAAGGACACTTTTCTTGTTTTTGCACTGAATCAAACTAAACCCCAATAGCCACATCCTCCTTCTACACCCAGACTTTTACTTCAGGAAGTATGCATACATGGCAGGGTGGGCTCAAGAAAGAACAGGAAGACCAGGACACCTTTGTTGTAGACCATAGCCCATTTGTGCTGTCAATGATCTCCACTCCTTGTGAACTGATTCACAAAGGTGCCCAAGACCCACTTGCAGGAGTTATTCTAATCCAATAAGCTTCCAGGTGGAAGAGAAAGAGGACCCATTTTCAGACCTCTGTCCTCTTGGATGGGACTGGGGGAATATGTTGTTATCAGTGAAGTTTTTTGTTTTGTTTTTATACTTGTCTGAATAAAAATGTCCAAGTTTTTTTTTTCAGTTTCCTGTCTGCCAAATGAAAACTGTGAGATAATAGAGCTCTCTTTTGCTCCTCAGCAGTGGATAGCTACTTTTCTATCTCCAGACATTTCTAGTCTATTCCTTCCAACTTTCTCCAGTCTTATTTTTATTTGTATTCCTTTAAAACAAGCATAGGGCAGCACAGTACTTTTAAGTTTTTGTTTTGTTTTGCTTTTAACTAGGAATCATTACTGGACAACAAGCAGGGATAACAAAACCAAACTGCATGCTTAGGAAAGCTAGGGAAAGCTCTATAGATGTGCTTTCTCCTTCACAGGTGGAATACTGAAACCTCGAAAGCTTCTGAATTAATTCTCTTTAAATCTCCCCTGAATACTTCCCTTAGATGCCCCATCAAAGCCTACTGTTGGAATACAGTGGAATGGGAGTCTGGCCTCTACGCAGGGAGGGCATAGTAAATGGACAATCCCTCGGAGTCTGGCTTCCCGGTTGGCCTCGCTGCCCAGTGCCTGCTCCCAGTACCATTCCTTGGTCTTCCACATCCGTTCTGCCACTCCCCGTTCTCCCAGCGTTGGAGGACGACTAGACAGGCAGGGCCGGTTGCGCCGGCAGATCCAGGAATCCAAGGCTGCGCGGGCAGGGCCCCCGCCCAGGTACTGCTAGTGCCCACCCGCCGCGGCCCCACCTCGCCGCCGCCGACTCCAGATCCATTCCCCGCGTGGCTCCGCCCCTCCGGCCTCAGCCCGCCCTCTTCTGTTCCGGGTTCTCGCTCCGCGCTCCGGTGGATGTGGTTTTTCCCGGAGAGACCACGCTTTCTCTCTAGCTCTCAACGGCTCCGCCTTCCCGCCGGAGCCTGACCCTTCCCAGCGTGCCCGGCGATTCCGGCGTGCGAGGCCCTGGGAGGGCAAGGCCCTAGGGCCTGGCGGAGGGGAGCGAGGGGCAAGCTGGGAGTTGTAGTTCTTGCGTGCGGGAGGACCGCTGGAGGCTGGCGGAGAGCGGGACTCGTCGTCCCGGCGTGCCCTGCGCAGCTGCCCGCGCGCTTGCAGCTTCTCGCTCTCGCCGCTTGCCCGCCCGCTCTCTTGCTTGCTCGCGCTTTTGCTCGCGCTCTGCTCGCGGATCGAGGAGGCTCTGGCCACTGCCTGCGGCTGTGAAGAGAGACAGAGGCGGCGGCTCAGGGGAAACGAGGCTGCAGTGCTGGTGGTAGTAGGAAGATGTCGGGCGAGGACGAGCAGCAGGAGCAAACTATCGCCGAGGACCTGGTCGTGACCAAGTATAAGATGGGGGGCGACATCGCCAACCGTGAGTGCGGCCTCAGGGGTCCGGGAGTCGAGGCTGAGAGGGAGAGGTGCTGGGATGTTCCTAGAGGGGCTGGAGCGGCGAGGTCTTGCGGAGTGACCTACCGAGGGGCGCGCACCGGTCCTCGGGGGGCGGCGCGGTGGGGAGACCCGATGTCGCGCCGTGTCGGAGCGGCCAGGCCTGGGCTGGAGACTGGAGGTGCGGGCCTGCGCTTGGGAGGAGCGTAGAGAGGGGCCCCCGGCAGGCCCCGACTCTAGGCCGTTGGTAAAGAGGCAAGGCGCGTCCTCTCCAGCCCCTCACCTTTCAGTCCGGTTCTCTGCCTCTCCTGGTGCTGGCAGCGGCGAGTCCACTTCGAAAAGGAAGCGCCCAGCTGCTGCCGACAGAAGCACTGTTTTGTCGCGGCTCCTGGCCGAGGCGGCACGTGTTGCTTAGACCCCGTGCGGAACACTGGCTGCCCTCTTCCTCTGCTGTGATCCCTGACACCAGCTTTCCCTCCACGTGCTTTGCTAGACCTTGTCCTTCCTTACTTCAGCTCTTACCCTGGTGGGGGCTCCCTTCTACCCTCGGTCTAGCTCAGGGGACCGTTGGAAGGCACTCCTGGAGCTCCTAACACAATCCTTGGAGATAATGTCCACTTTTCTGGAAGTAGTTGCTACCGATAACTACTACCACTGCTCCAATCTTTGCAGATGGCCTTAGCCTTTAAATTTGATTGTTCCCTGGTATTTGACAGGGTTTTGAGGTTCTGCTCTCTTTCCAGCCAGGCAAGTCTGTGAACACTACTGGAAAGGGGAGGTGCTGGTTATAGGGTTGTCGTAACTTTATTCCATTTGTGCCCTTAGCAGCTGCCTGCTACTCTGGACAGATGTCTCACTTTCTATTTTCTCTCTTTCCAATTCACCTTTCCATTTTAAAAGCCTCTTAGGGAGATAGAAACTGCTTGTCCTTGGACTTTTAAATAATTTGCAGTGAAGATGGTTGGGAGGAGGTGTCCAGAAAGCCTTTGGTCCTTTCGCTGAAATTTAAGTTCTTATTCCAAAGAATCAGCGAAACAGATCGCAAAAATCAAACCCAAAATTCAGGATGGATAATGAGAGGAAATGAAAAGCCCCTCCTTTTTATTCTTTTTAGTATTTGATAGGAGTAGTTTTAACCAGGAAAAAAAAGTTTCCCCCCCCTTGCAATTCATAATTTGAAGCATTGGTAAGTTCAGTTACCAATTTTGAAATTGAGATCAGATACCTCTTTGAGAAGTACTGAAAGTTATAGCTCATGAGCTCCCTGAAGCTCAGGATCCTTAGATTAAGTACCCTTGGCTTACATACTTGTTTATGAGGAAATAAGTACATAAATTGAGATTACTAACACCTAATTAGGGTGTCTGAGAAGAAGGTAACATTTAACAGTGCATCAGTTTCGAGTCAGCATTTCTGTATACCATCCCATTGTCCTTGACGCCTATAAATTTCTTCTAGTCTGCTTTTCATGTTATGTGGGGTACCTTGGCAAGAGTCCCCTGAAGTTCATAATTCTATCTGAAAACAGGAAAGTCATTATCTTTGGAAAGGCTGAGGCCGTGCTTAAGGAGATAGATTGTACATCCCCAGTTGTCACATAATGTAAGGGAGAAAAGGGAGTGTTGACTCTTCTATTTTAGGAAAGGAAGGTAGAAATTAGAGATTATAAGTAGGTACATTCCAAGAGGCAAAAATTGTTTTCTCCTTCAACCTCAGGACAGTGGCACTAGGAAGTATTAAAAACTTTTTTGAGTTGAACTTCCAGGTATTACTGGGGCAGTAACTAGATAATAAAGCCGTGCATGACTAAGATGCTGGTATTCTGTCCCCAGGTGTACTTCGATCTTTGGTGGAAGCATCCAGTTCAGGTGTGTCGGTACTCATCCTGTGTGAGAAAGGTGATGCCATGATTATGGAAGAAACAGGGAAAATCTTCAAGAAAGAAAAGGAAATGAAGAAAGGTAAAAAAAAAAAAAAAGGAGAGAGAGAGATTCCTTCACTTATTCCCCAAGTTTGATACTTTAAAAAAAAATTATTAAGAGAGCGGGAGAGGGCTAGAGTGGTGGCTTGGTGGTTACAGCACTTGCCTGGCATGTGTGAGGACACCAGTTCAAACCCCAGCAGCACATCGGAGCAATGAAAGTCACATTAAAAACTAAATGAAATTGATTCTTTCTCTCACTGTACCTCTCTCTTTAAAAAAAAAAAAAAAGAGAGAGAAAGAATCAATTTTTATTTATTTTTTCATTTGGCCTTTGTTCCTTCAACACTTATTTGTGTATATGGTATTGGGGTTTGAACCTGGATCCTCATGCATGGCAGGCAAGTGCTCCAACCACTGAGCCACCTCTCCAGCCTCCCAAGTTTGACCCTTATTTGGTCCTGTATGTTTGTTTTGTCCATTGCAATTGTGTAACGCCCACCCCAACTCTGGTTGGTTGAGGTATTTGAAAATTTGGAGTGGCAGGTAGGATACAGTCTCCTACCCAATCCAAACTGATTAAGCTTAAGCAAGTCCCTGGAAAAAGGAAAAAAAAAAAACTTTCCATTTTTCTATAGGGCAACAGGGCTCCAGAGAGAGGGCAAGACAGTAAGGCTGGTGATTCTTTTTACAGGTATTGCCTTTCCTACCAGCATTTCGGTAAATAACTGTGTATGTCACTTCTCCCCTTTGAAGAGTGACCAGGACTATATTCTCAAGGAAGGTGACTTGGTAAAAATGTAAGGTTAAACCATTCTAGAGCATTTGTTTTTTTCCTAAGCATTTACATAGTGCCAATTCTAATGGAGTACTCTGCTCTTGTCTTTCAGTGACCTTGGGGTCCACGTGGATGGCTTCATTGCTAATGTGGCTCACACTTTTGTGGTTGGTGTAGCTCAGGTAAGCAGAGTGTTTTGAATTCTGCTGTCTCAGTGTGTGTGGGGGGGAATGTACTTGTCATTTGCCTCTATCCCTATTCTCTGGCACTGCATCAATTATTTTGAGAGTACCTAGAGAAACAAAAGGGGAAATTTTTTTTCATGTCATCAGCTAGCCTTGTGTACAAGCACACAGATATATTAGCTAAATGGCCAGCTGCATTAGCAAGCTTTTCAGGAAATCACTGATTACATTTCCTTATCTACAGGGGACTCAAGTAACAGGACGGAAAGCAGATGTCATTAAGGCAGCTCACCTTTGTGCTGAAGCTGCCTTGCGCTTGGTCAAACCTGGAAACCAAGTAAGCTGTTTTCTCTAACTCAAAACTTAATAGAATCAAAGATACATTAGGCATCTATAGCTAAGTACGGTAGTTAAAAGCAGTTAACTATGAGTGCCTATCGTAGAATCTAGGGCTTTATGGTCCCATGTATGTATATGTGGAGCCAGCCTATAAGATCCTTCCTTGTTTTCTGTATGCATCTTTCCCAAAAATATTAGAGTAGGTAACTAACAATAAAACATAAATTTAAAAAGCTTCTTTTTAAAAGCTTATGAAATAAAAGTCATAAAAAGGATAGGAGAGAAACATTAGTTCCAATACAATGCCATGAAAGAGAGGCCAAAATTTCTTCTGTACTTTTATTTATTTATTTGAGAGAGAAAGAGAGAATCAGTTTAGTTTTCCATGTAGCATTTGTTGCTCCAACACTCTGTTATCTGTGGTGCTGGGGTTCCAACCCGCGTACTCACGCGTGCCAGGCAAGTGCTATAACCACCACCACTCCAGCAGCCCCTATTCTGTACTTTTTGCAAGACAGTATTAGGAAGCCCTGGGACTATAAAAGTTCTTATGAATTAGCAGAATTAAGCATGTTAGATTGTCAGTAGAGACATTTCCAGAGATCTAGTCAATACTAAAAGCATTATCCTCCTCCTCCTCTCTTGGGGGCAGGGGTGCTGGGGTTCAAACTCAGGCCCTTGCACATACTAGGCAAGCCTTCTATCACTGAGCTACTAATCCAACCCTGGCATTGTCTTTCTAAAATTTCTTCTTTGTGTTTTCTTTGTTCCTCACTTTTTTTTTTTTTTTGAGGACCTAACTTGGGGACTTGCGCATGCTAGGCAAGCTCTCTGCCACTGAGCTAAATCCCCAACCCCCTCACATTCCTAATTTATATTTCATTCTCATTATTTCTTAATTGCATTATATTTTTATTTTGACCTCTTTAGTTTCCATGTAATGATACCTAACTTCAGAGTTGTTACAAAGCCCTTTAAAGCAGGGTGTGGTGGCGCATGCCTGTAATCCTAGCAACTCAGGAGACTGAGGCAAGAGGATTGCAAGTTCAAAGCCAGCTTCAGCAACCAACTTAGGAAGGCCCTGAGCCAAGTTAAAAACAGACTGGGCGGGGGCTGGAGCCGTGGCTCAGCAGCTTCAGCGCTTGCCTGGCAAGCACGAGGACCCATATTCAAACCCCAGCACCACGTACACAACTAAGTGTTGGAGCAATGAAAGCCATGTGAAAAACTAAAGTTGTTTCTCTCGTTAATCTGTCTCTTTCACTGTCCCTCTCTCTTTAAAGAAAAAAAAAAACAGACTGGGGACATGGCTCAGTGCTTGGCACATAATAATAAACTTTTATTTATTTAGAAAATCAAGAGGATATAAAGTAAAAAGAGTTTACTGTCTCCTCAACAGATAAGATGACAGATATAAAGGAATAAAAACTGGACTTCACATCAGAAAATCCAGGTTTATGACTGGGTTATTCCACTTAATACTTGTTTAACCTTGGGCCAGTCAGTTAATCTCTCTAAGCCTCAGTTTCCTCATCTTCTATATGGAGATATAGATCTGTTCGTTATCCTTTCGAGAATTGTTCTAATTAGATCATCTTTGTGAAAGTGCGTTGTAGAATAATATGCAAGTACAAGATTTCTAGCCTGTAGGGACAATGAAATGAAAATCCAATGAATGAGAAATGTGGTACTTGAAGGATATTAGAACTCCAAATTTTATGTTTCTTATTCTTGTGGCAGAGAACTTTTTAGCTCCTGATATCTCACCTTTTGTTTGATTTTTGTACTTCCAGAACACACAAGTGACAGAAGCCTGGAACAAAGTTGCCCACTCATTTAATTGCACGCCAATAGAAGGTGAGACCTCAGATAACAAGGTTGAGGTTCTAAGAACGAGTGGTTTAGCAGAATTTAAGGTTTTTGTTCCCTTAAGGGTCCATCCTGGCTTTAGCTCAGTGTAAGTCAAATCTCAGTGCCCTGTGTTTCCATAAACAGGCATATGGCTTATACTGTCAAAGTAGGATGAATTTAGAACCCTCTTTGAATTCTGGATAGCTGATACCATAAGCCATGTCCTATCCACAGGTATGCTGTCACACCAGTTGAAGCAGCATGTCATCGATGGAGAGAAAACCATTATTCAAAATCCCACAGACCAACAGAAGTAGGTGCTAACCCAATTCTTCATCATTTACCATAGTAGAGTAGTCACTAAGTTTTTTTCCACCTTCTCCAAACTCCTAGAAGCTATTTATTACTTTTAATGGTTCCCTTTTTCTCTATTCATTTTAGGAAGGACCATGAAAAAGCTGAATTTGAGGTGCATGAAGTATATGCTGTGGATGTTCTCGTCAGCTCAGGAGAGGGCAAGGTAAAGAGAGTTGCAGAGTTAGCACAGGGGGTGGCTGAGGGTGTGTTCACTGGAGCAACTGTGACCTAACTTAACTCTTTTAGGCCAAGGATGCAGGACAAAGAACCACCATTTACAAACGAGACCCCTCTAAACAATATGGCCTGAAAATGAAAACTTCACGTGCCTTTTTCAGTGAGGTGGAAAGGCGTTTTGATGCCATGCCGTTTACTTTAAGGTAATGCTTTTAGCAAGAACAGCACTTAGAACCAATCTGACTCAGACCTTGTACTCAGGAACACTTTTCCTCCTTCCCTTCCTCTCCCCCCTCTTGCCCAGACTTGTAGCTAGTGCACACATGCATGTGGCGTCTCCTTTCCTAACATGTGTGGGGCTCTGTGTAATCCCCAGCACCACTTACTAAATAAATAAATAGGTAAAACATCTTTTGGTGGGGAGTTAAGACACTTCTGAATTCCATTTTCCCCTACGTAGAGCATTTGAAGATGAAAAGAAGGCTCGGATGGGTGTGGTGGAGTGTGCCAAACATGAGCTGCTGCAACCATTTAATGTTCTCTATGAGAAGGAAGGTGAGTTCTGAGAAGAGTTCATTTTCACTTTTGAGCCCCTGATTATATGGCACCCTTCTCCCTATAACTTCACAAAAGAGCTAGATTGACAAAGGAATGTTTTATCGAAATAATCTTCATTTTCCTCATAGGTGAATTTGTTGCCCAGTTTAAATTTACAGTTCTGCTCATGCCCAATGGCCCCATGCGGATAACCAGTGGTCCCTTTGAGCCTGACCTCTATAAGTCTGAGATGGAGGTCCAGGACGCAGAGCTAAAGGTTAGTGAGGAGTGGGAAACAATGAGCACGTGGCACCCGTCCTGTGAGTAAAGACTGGGGAAGAGCTGCAGCACAGTCAGTAACACTTTGTGTTTCTTCCACATTTCTCAGAAATTGTTCCCTTGTTCTTTCTGTTTTTTAGGCCCTACTCCAGAGTTCTGCAAGTCGGAAAACCCAGAAAAAGAAGAAAAAGAAGGTATGTTCTGATCATCATCTTTTGGTGGGGAGCCCAATCACTATTCTACCTTTTTGTATCATGGTGGGGTATAGATTTCTGCACATTCTGATCTCACCCCTCTCAACCTTGACTGAGAGGATCAATCAAGCTATTTTTAAATTTTTGGTTCCCCAGACACTATTCTAGAAGTATTTAGAAACTTAATGCGCCTTCTTCCTCTCCTTAAAATGTAGGCCTCCAAGACTGCAGAAAATGCCACCAGTGGGGAAACATTAGAAGAGAATGAAGCTGGGGACTGAGGTGGGTCCCATATCCCCATCGTGCTGTTCCTGCCTCATCCCCTTCCCACTACACCCCAGGCTCTGTGAAGTGCAGTTTGTTTTCTCCACCCAGGACCGCCAGCAGAGCAGGGTCTCCCTGCCCCTGTCCCAGTCCCCCTGCCCACCCCCTTCCAACAACAACCAGCTCCAACTGACTCTGGTCTTGGGAGGTCAGGCTTCCCAGCCACCGAAGACTACTTTAAATAGGAAAAAAAAATTGAATAATAAAATCAGGAGTCAAAATCCATCGTCTTCAAGCCCTCTTTCTAGCCTTTTCTACTATTCTGCTTGGTCAAGGTTTGTGGGCCTTCAACAGAACAGGGAGGAGGCTAAACTAGCCACCACCACCAAAAACTCAGCTGAAATTTTTTTATACCACTCTGATATCAACACTTTCTCATCCATCTGGGGCTGTTCTGTCTCATTTCCCACTCACCCAATCTTACCCATTCTCAAAATTAAGAGGAGCTGTTCTTCAGATTGTTTTATTCAAATGAGGCAAATTCCTCATGTGATTCAGGCTGTCTATTCAGGCCTTTCCTATTTTTAGGAGTTGAAGCCTCCATTTATGAAGAGATTTTCATCTATCAAATGGATCCTCATTCATAAATCTTTTTAGTCATTTTTATTTTTCAGGATCTTTCCCCCTCCCCCCCAATTTCATAAAACTGTAAGGAAGTAATCCATTTCAACCATGTCCTTTTCTCTGTAGTCAGTGGGGCCTTCCCTTGCTCCATTTTACAAAAAAACTAAGCTGGATGTTCAACTGTGGTTTTGTTCCTTGTTTGAAATATTTTGACCTCCGTCCCTTGAAAGAAATACAAGAAACCAGAGGAGCATACTCACTGAAGAGACAACTGGCTTTCTGAAGCTGTGGACTTGTATTGGAGGAATTGCTAGGGGTTTGTAGAGAAAGGTGACAGCAGTACCTCTGGCATGCTGTCCCGGGAATTAGGGCTCCCACTAAAGAGGTTTTTAAACACATTGAAGATGACATGGTATTAAAATAAATTTGGATTTGCTCATAATATTGTGCCTTTGTATGTTGCTGTTATTTAACCAAGGAGGAGAAAGTGCAAACTGAGGGAGTGATGATCAACTGGAAGTTTTTCTATAATACCTGTACACTACCTTTCTAAAACAAGGACCAGCAGGGTGAGGGCGTTACATAAATCCTAGATTCTTTGAAGAAGATAACTAAAGCATCCAGCATTTTGGTTATAACTTTCTGAAGTGGAAACATCCTTCATTGCTGTCGTTTATTCAGGACTTGGACATGTTTATTGCAAAAACAACACTGTTAAGCATCTTGATTCAGGAAGCCATGAAGAACGTCTGGTGTTAATGCTAAGTTTTCATGGCCAGACAGTGTGGGTAATTAAGTTTTAGTATCTTACTATATTTGAGGCACGAATAATGTGTAAATTAGTGAAAAAAGCTGAAAACAATATAATGATTCGTATCCACCATTGTGAAGTTCAGAGTAGTTTCATTGTCACAAAAATCCCATGTTCTGCCTGTTCCTCCTTTGTTATATATTTGTCTAAACCCATAGAACATGTACATCACCAAAAGTGAACATAGGTATGTGGTTCTTTGGGTGTTGATGTGAATGTAGATTGTCAATGATGGGGATGTTGATGAGGAGGAAGGCTGTTGCTGGGTGAGAGTAGGGAATATATCAAGGAAAAAAATTATTTTTGAGGTACTGGGGATGGATCCTAGGGTTATTCTACTCTATGCTATACCCCTTTTTTGGGTTTTTTTGTTTGTTTGTTTTTTGAGACAGGTTCTTGCTAAGTTGCCCAGGCAGGCCTCAAACTTGTAATCCACCTTAGCCTCTCTCAGTTGAGAATATAGGCTTTTGCCACTGCACCCAGGTATACGTGGAAAATCTCAATACTTTGAATTTTGCCATGGTAATGTACTTTAAAAAGTAAAGGGAATCTGGAGCAGTTACTTAGCAGTTGGTGTTGCCTGGCATGTGAGAGGATGTGAGTTCAAACCCCAGCACCACGTACACAACAAAGTCTCAGAGCAACGAAAACCACATGAAAAACTAAATAAAATTGATTCTTACTCTCTCACTGATGCTCTTTAAAAAAAAGTAATTAAGGTCTGGAGCTGTGGCTCAGTAGTTGGAGCACTTGCCTAGCAAGCATGAGGATCCCAGCACCACATATACAACTAAGTGTTGAAACAAAGGCCAGATGAAAAACTACATAAAATTCTCTTTTACTCCCGCTCGTTGTCAAGTGCCTTAACTGCTGAGTCACCACTCCAGCCCCATCCCTTAAAAAAAAAAAAAAAAAAGCTGGGTGCTGTGATGCATGCCTCTCTAATCCCAATGGCTCAGGAGGATGAGGGTCAAGGCCAGCCTCAGAAATTTATTGAGGCCCTGCCTTAAATAATGCTGGGCACAGTGGTATATGCCTGTAATCCCAGTGGCTTGGGAGGCTGAGGCAAGTTCAAAGCCAACTTCAGCTATTTAGTGAGACCCTGACTCAAATAAAAAGGGTTGGGGATGTGGCTCAGTGGTTAAGCACCTCTGGGTTCAATCGCTGGTACTAAATAAATAAGGACTGGGGATGTAGCTCAGTGGTAAGGTACCTTTAGGTTCAATTCCTAGTACTGAAAAAAGAAAAACAAAAAGCCAGGTGTAGTGTATACCTGCAATCCCTGCAACTTGGAAGGTAGAGGCAGAAGGTTTTGAAAGTTCAAGGCAGTCAATTTAGTGGGACCATGTCTCAAAAATTTAAAAAGGAATGGGGGTATGGTTCAGTAGTCTGGTTGAGCATCCCTAGGTTCAGTCCCCAGTACTGAGGAAGAAGAAAACAAGTGATGTTTTCCCTCCAAGGTTATAGACTAGTTGGCAATCGAGGCAGACCTGATATAATTACTAGGGTTTTTTGTTGTTATTGTTGTTTATTTTGTTTTAAGAGAGAGTGAGAAAGAGTAAATCAATTTTATTTTATTTTTCCATCTGGCCTTTATTTTTCTTTTCTTTCTTTCTTTTTTTTTTTTTTAAAGAGAGAGGGACAGTGAGAGAGACAGAGAAATAGAGAAATGACTTTATTTAGTTTTTCACGTGGCCTTAGTTGCTCCAACACTCAGTTGTGTACGTGGTGCTGGGGTTTGAACCCGGGTCCTCGTGCTTGCTAGGCAAGCTGCGCTGAAACCCCTGAGCCACCGCTCCAGCCCCTGGCCTTTGTTTTTCTGACACTTATTTGTACATGTGGTGCTGGGGTTTGAACCCCTGTCCTTGCGCCTGGCAGGCAAGAGCTCCAACTGCTGAGCCACCACTCCAGCACCTAATTGCTAAGATTTTTATTTTGATGAAGAAGAAAAAGTTAGGTGCTGGAGTGGTGACTTGGTGGTTACCGTGCTTGCCCGACATGCGCAAGTATACAGGTTCAAACCCCAGCAACCCACATACACAACTAAGTGTAGGAGCAATGAAAGTCATATGTGAACAAAAAAAAAAAAAGGAAAGCAATTTTAGAACTATTTAAACATGTGGAACAGGAACCCTTAGTTTTGGGGCTGGAGCAGGAGGCTTGTGCTAGGATGCAGGTTCAGACCCCAGCACCACGTATACAAGAAAGTGTTGGAGCAACAAAAACCAGATGGAAAACTAAAATAAAATTGATTCTCTTTCTCTCTCTCACTGTCCTTTTCTCTAAAAAAACAAAAACAAAAAAACCTTAGTTTTAAAAATTGTTTTTCAATAGTGATATGTTAATAAAGCAAAAGTGCTCAAAACAAGGAATCATAATACACAAAACTCTTACAGTGTTTTTTGTTTGTTTGTTTTGTTTTTGGTTCTTACAGTGTTTTAAATGGTAAAATGTAGACTTGTTTGGAAAAGGGTTCTTTTTTATCCTTAAGTTCTCTGTATCTGGGAAGGAGCTGTGAGGGGGCAGGTGAGGGAGGGGAAAAGGAGGGAGAATAGGGAGGGATCTAGGGGGTAGATCTGATGTAAAAATATATGTATATCATATTGTTACTTTATATACATTTTTGATTGTACAATAACTAAATTTCTTAATAAAAAAAAGTTGTCTGTATCCAAATCTTTGGGGTTCAGTTTTCTAGTGCATCTCACTTGATTGTGCCTTGAGACTAAAGTTCTATTTTAGCTAATCTCTCATTCCCTCATGGCCTGTAATCCCAGTGACTCCAGAGACTGAGACAGGAGGATTACAAGTTTGAGAATCCTCTGCAATTTAGCGAAATTGTCGCAAAATTAAAAAAATGAAGAGGGCTGGGGATGTGACTCAGTGGTAGAGTGCCCCTGGGTTCAATCCCCAGTACTGACAATTAAAAACAAAAAGCCATACAAATTATGCGTTGTGACCAGAAGTCTCTAGCGACATTCTACGTCAGGCCTTGTAGGGAAAGACTATACTTAGCTATTTCATTCTTGGAGTTTTAGAAAAAAGTTAATGTTTCTCATACAGAGAGTGATAAGGTTCTCTTAGGACAGCTCTCCCGACTCCCCACTTTACAACCTGACGTGTTCTTAAGAACCTGCAAGTTATCAGATCAAATTTCCCTGAAGCAATTTATCCTAGAAAATAAGGCACACCAGTAAAACAAGTAATTTTTGCACAGTCCGCGCCTATTCATAATAAAATGGAGGACTTCACTTAGAAACTGCAACTCCCAAGAAGCAATGAGAGGGAAGGCGGAAGCCACTGTCCCTGTCCCGTCTGCACTTCTCTGTTCCATATTGGAAATAAGTGCTCACGCAGGAATAATACATATTAAAACTGATAGGGGAGAACTTTTTAACTCCAATTCAGTATACTGTTTCCCAAGAGAATCGCTTGTTCCATCACTTATCTAAGAGCAACCTGAAACCATTGTTGCGCTCGTCCGGCAGCCCCACCCCTAGGGGACGGGCTGGATAGCGGAAGTGACGACACTGACCATGCCTTTAAATAACTGCAAGCGGAACTTTGGCTCTCTCTCAGCCTTAGCGCCATCTTCTTGGGTGAGTGTTCATGTTGTCTGTGTCCGAATTCCGCGTACAATCCACTAACATCTGAGCTCCAGTGTCACAGTAAACTAACTGTAGCCTCTTGTTTTCTTTCCCTATAGAAACCTCTGCGCCATGAGAGCCAAGGTGAGCGGTCCCTACCAGTGAACTGGGGAGGTAGGAGTTGGCAGGGAAAGGCCTCCATAGTTCCCTGTTGCTGGGTTTTCAAGAGTGCCCAGGAGATGGTGGGAGGAGGAAGCATAGTTCGGAGGAGAAGCAGAGAAGGTAACGAAGTCCTGGAGAGGGTAGGAATAGAAAAGTGCGGAATTGGAGCTTCATGTGAGTGTAGGATGTATCGGTGTGACTGCTGTGACCAGGCTTTCAGATTTGCCTAGGAACCTGTGTAAACTGCCAATAGCCTTACCTAATCCTGTTAATAATAAGACATTCTTTTTTCTTCTGCCTCTTATGATCTGATTTCTAGTGGAGGAAGAAGCGAATGCGCAGGTATGTTAACACTATCAGCCCAGTATGAGGGTGGTAGGGTATTCGCCCTGGAAGTGTAACACTTAGGAAAAGTGCGGGAGAAAAAATGTTATAGACCATTGCTTTGGCGGAACCAGGGAGCGAACACAGGACAGTTGAATTGTGCTTGTTGATTTCATCATTCCGTGTGTTCAGTGCCCCTTTAATGTGGGAAAGAAAAACAACTTTGGGGAGGAGTTGTATTCTCGCGTCTACTTTGCAGGCTGAAGCGCAAAAGAAGAAAGATGAGGCAGAGGTCCAAGTAAACTAGCTTGTGCACCGTGGAGGCCAAAGGAGCAGAAATAAGGAATGCCGGAGACCAAGGATGTTGATACAAGCTGTTGGATTGCCTACTACTGGCCAAATTTTGTTTTGGTGGAGCGACATCCATCGCCAAGACTACCATTGAGAGAAGACCCTCCTTGCTTAAAACAGCCCCTCTTGGTCCTTTGCTCAGGACCTTTGGCATTCTGGACTAGTTCGTTTCTCAGTTGTGGCCACTGTATTGCGTGTACAATAAATCATCTGTTTTAGCAGAAGAATCAAATCATCTTGTCTGTTATGTGATTTTTAAGGTTTCCTTGGGTGGGTATTGTCCATACGGTTTTCTGCCGGTTCACTGCCTGTGCAGTGGAAAATGTAAGGAAACAAATATAGTCAACAGCCTGGGGTATCTGATAGGGTGTATGGTGTTGTCTGCATGTAGATGGAGCTGAGGAGGGTCTAGTACTTGCCTGAGAATAAGTTTAGGTTCGCGGGCAGGTCTGGGTACCGCCCCTATATATTTGGTGTAAGGTGCAGAGTTTTTCACGCGGGACTCAATGCAGTTGGCCCGGGTTGCCATGGTAACACGCAAAGCTTGCTGGGAACTTCCGGCGTCTATTCTCGCTACTACGTGTGCTATAGAGTATGGTTCCGGGTCTGGGGCCTAGAGTGTCACTGCTTCCGCAGGAAGCGGAAGAGCGACTGGGAGGGCGGCTCTTTGTCGAAGCTAGAGGACCGGCAGGCGGCAGCAGCAACTACGGCGGCGGCGGCAGGTGAGGGAGGCGGGAGGCTTAGGTGGAGGCCGCGCCCGGAGGGGAGGAGTCGGGGCCGGCCCAGCGCCTGGGCTCTGTCGGGCCTCTCAGGGCCCCCCAGAACGGAGCTGGCTCTTCCACCCCAGGACAGATCCCGTTTTCTGACTGACCCCGCTTCTCGAGCAAATGCCAGCGCTGTGACGTCACAGCCCTGCCCATCCTTCAGCTTGATGTCATTTAGGGCTCCCCCTGCCCTCTTTACTTCGTGCTTTCTTAGTGTCCTGTTCGCCTGTCCTCGGCAGAGCGCCGGCGGCACTACACGGAACCTGCCACGCTAGAAGACTTGCTCTGGGGAAACTCCTACACTTCTAGCGAACTCTAGGGTACTAGAAAGCGTCATAATCACCGCCCTCAAGTCTAATCTGCCATCCCACTGCACTGTCAGTTGCTGCCCTTGTTACAGACTCCCATTTGGTGTTCTTAACTCCAGTGCTAGGCAGGGCTCTGGTCCCATATCCTCCTTCATCTTGAAGCTGGGCTCCCCCTCACCTGGTTTTCCAATCCATCGTCGCAGCTTTTCTGATTCAGTTCTATTTCTTACTCTTTACTGGCGACTTCTCCAACAGGTGAAGTTCTATTTGAACCCTAAGGAAATTCTTAAAACTCCAGTGCTTTTACTGTTTTGTCAGAGTTAGTTTTTACTTATGACATCCACCCCTTGGTCCACCACTGATATTTCTTCTACCCACGTCTCTATTTTTTTTCTGTTCAGAACCCAGCAGTGATGTGGAGGTGGAGACCCACAGGAGCCCCGGACTTCACCTGAGCTACCTCAGGTATCAATTCTGGGGGAGTTGGGGGGAGGAGTATCATACCAAGTTTTCTGCTTCCGGTGGGACTTGGAACAGGCGGTTCAGGCTTGGATAGATAGCATTTATTCATCATCTGGTCATTTTCCTCTAAGTTTGTGTCTTTTACCACCTTTTCTCTTTGATTATTTGTATTATTCTATGCCTACCTCCTCCTTTAGGAGAAAGTCTACCTTTTTTCTTACGCAGATTCTTTTGTAACTCTGGCCTCTGACCTGGTCAGTCATTTTAGAGAGTTCTAAAGGCAAAGTCAAGTCAGTGGACTGGGGGACATCATGGCCAGAGAAATCTGGAGAGGTTCCCCTATGTTCCAGGGGAAGCAATATGAAGTTTTCCTATTTGAACACCAGAGGGAGCCTGAACACTGCTTAAGAAAGGTTTAGGCAGTTAGACACGTGGTGGCAGAGACTCCTAGTCTTACTGGGGTGGGGAGAGGGGAGGGTAATAACTAGGGCAGTGGACTGACATTCCAGAGGTCTCTTGGGAAATAGGAGACTTAAAAAGCTTTTATAGAGTCTATAAATAAAGAGGATCTTTATGGGGTAAGGAATGGTGTGGTTTGATGTCAGTGGGATCTTTTCATGGAGAAGTAAAGTGTTGGGGGGAATAGAAAAAGAAAGGTCACTTGTTCCTGGGACATTAACTCTTTCCCATCTTGACCTTACCAATACTCTGGTATAGAAGTGGAGATTCCAGCTTAGAACTCCCCTAAAGTGAAGGAAGCTGACTTCCTAGGGATTGAGAGTGGTAGTAGACTAGGAGAAGATAGTAAAAATTGGTAGGTTTAGGGACTACCCTCAAGCTGGTGACATCATTCTCTTTACCCAGGATTTCTTGGGTTCTAGAGATATTATATATTTAGAGCCCTCACCTAAGATCTTATAGAAGAGGAGTTCAGGGAAGTTTTGTTACCAGTGTCCCTTCACCCACAAGTCTTAGCAGCTAAGCAGCCCTTCTTGGGCACTATTCCTAGTCTCTTAGCCTATTCACAAACCAATAGTAGTTTTAATTTCACTTCCACAACTTTAATAAAGTCAGCTCAGAAGGAAAGATAAAATCCACACTGTTCTTTCCCTGCCCCCATTCCCCCTGGGCTTATCATTAGTGAGATGAGGTGGCTTCATCCCAGCTCCCTCCTTCTCCGTTAGCCAGGCAAGTGTGAATCATTCTGACCAAGACCAGGTGCACAGGGGCATGGGCGGGACTTCTGGCAAATCAACCAGTCCAGGCAGAATTCTCATCCCTTACATTCACCAACTCCAAAGCCATTGCCCTACTAGACCGCCGGCTCTATAGTCAGGAGGAATAGGATCGCTGAAGGACTCCTGTTTGACACAGTTCTCTCTTCCAGCAGTAACCAAGAGTGGCAAGAAAAGGAGGAAGGCCCTGAGTTGGGGGGGGCCAGAATGCCTGACCGGGACAGCTATGCCAACGGTACTGGGAGCAGCGGTGGAGGCCCTGGAGGTGGTGGCAATGAGGAGGCCAGTGGGGCTGCAGCAGGCAGTGGTGGGGCCAGCTCAGATGCCATCTGTAGAGACTTCCTAAGGAATGTGTGCAAGCGAGGCAAGCGTTGTCGATATCGCCACCCAGACATGAGTGAGGTGTCCAACTTGGGAGTAAGCAAAAATGAATTCATCTTCTGCCATGACTTCCAGAATAAGGAGTGTAGCCGCCCAAACTGCCGTTTTATCCATGGCTCCAAGGAGGACGAAGACGGTTATAAGAAGACAGGAGAGCTTCCTCCTCGACTGAGGCAGAAAGTGGCAGCTGGCCTGGGCCTTTCACCAGCTGACCTACCAAATGGCAAAGAGGAGGTTCCTATCTGCCGTGACTTTCTCAAGGGTGACTGTCAGAGAGGAGCCAAGTGCAAGTTTCGTCACCTGCAAAGGGATTTTGAGTTTGATGCTCGGGGTGGAGGCACTGGTGGTGGAGGCTCAACAGGTTCAGTTCCTCCAGGACGACGCCATGATCTCTTTGATATCTATGACCTACCTGACAGGGGCTTTGAGGACCATGAGCCAGGGCCCAAGCGCCGGCGAGGTGGATGCTGCCCTCCTGATGGCCCCCATTTTGAATCATATGATTATAGCTTGGCCCCGCCCCGAGGGGTAGAATGCAGACTGCTAGAGGAGGAAAATGCCATGCTCAGGAAACGTGTGGAAGAGCTGAAGAAGCAGGTCAGCAACCTGTTGGCCACCAATGAGGTACTTCTGGAACAAAATGCCCAATTCCGTAATCAGGCCAAGGTCATGACCCTGAGTTCCACTGCACCAGCAACTGAGCAAACTCTGGCCCCCACTGTGGGCACTGTTGCCACTTTTAACCATGGCATTGCCCAGACTCACACTACTCTCAGCAGCCAGGCTCTACAGCCTCGTCCTGTGTCCCAGCAAGAACTGGTTGCCCCCACTGGAGCTCCAGCTGCTCCCCCAACTAATGCTGCACCTCCTGCTGCTCCACCACCCCCACCCCCACACTTGAACCCAGAGATCACACCACTGTCAGCTGCTCTGGCTCAAACAATCGCCCAGGGAATGGCACCACCACCTGTCTCCATGGCTCCTGTGGCTGTTTCTGTGGCTCCTGTGGCTCCTGTGGCTGTATCGATGGCCCAACCCTTGGCAGGAATCACAATGAGCCACACCACCACTCCCATGGTGACTTACCCCATTGCTTCCCAGAGCATGCGCATCACGGCCATGCCACACTGATGGGGCTAATGGATACTCCCCTGGTATAGCCTCTCAGGGCTGGGGTTGAGCGGTCCTGACCCACTCTCCTAGCCCTCCCAGGCCCTGTCTGAAGGGCTCACTCAAGGACTAGGACAAGAGACTATAAGGAGTATGCTTTTGGGAAGCATTTCCTGAGGGATTGGGCTGGTGTGTTCTCTCACCTCCCTTTTAAGAGGGTCCTCTTGTCCTTCCTTCAGGCCTCAGTCAAGTGGGGGCTTACATAGGAGTGCAGAGTGAAACCAGCAAGAGAAAGTACTGACTGAGTGAGGGGCTGTGTTGTCTTACAGAAGTTGGGGACATCCTTCATTTTGTCCTCTCTTGTGAATAGCACAGGTTTTGGAAGAAAAAAAACTGCCCACCCAGAGGGAGAGTCAGGAAAGATTGGGAAGTGGGTGGCCAGGAGAAAATTGTCTCATAGGAGACAATTTGGGGCCCATTTGGGTTAGATAATACAGGGACTGCTCCTGGGTTCCTGAGAAGTCCGGGACCATAGTACTCCAGCTCAAAGACTAGGGGGAGCATTCATTTACCTAGCTTGGCCTGGAAATCTGTAGGGCAGGGCCCACTACTTTCCAAAGAAATAAAAGAGCAATTATTTTTAACAAACGGAGGCAGTGAAAACTTGCTTAGATATTTTGTGGAAGAAGGGAGCAAAAAGTAGATTTCATGCAAAATGGGGTAAAGAAAGACCCTACCCTCACATAGCTTGGTATAGTTGGATGGAGGTCAGCAAAGGTAGGGACGTAGAACATGATCAGATGGAGCTTTGAGGAAGGGACTTTGTGGGGTAAAGCATTGGAGCCACCTAGTCTAGTTTAAAAATAGTTCCATCTGTTTCTGGTCTCTGCCTGTATGTGCTGTTCCCAGGTTGCCTTAGTAACCAGGGCTCCTAGGGTCATTTAGGGGGGCAAATACTAAGGAGGGTGTATGTGCTGAGAAATGGGGATGAGATGTTATGTAGTTGACATATTCTTCCCTTATTCAAAGAGCAAGGCAGGTGCGTGGCAGTTGCCTCTCTCAGTTGTTGATGACATTTACTGTCCTTTCTACCCCAACCCTTTCTCTGTAGCCAATGCCTTAAGCCTTCAAGGCTTGGGAGGTGCTGAGAAAAGGGAGTTCTTCTGGGGACACACGCCTCAGGGTTTATCCCTTTCTTCCCTCTGTCTGAATATAGGACCAGAGGTTTTAAATCCACTCAAGGGTCATTAAGTCCAAAGACCCAGTAGCCAAACTTCTATCCCTCCTCAGCTCATGACAGAGGTAGGAGAAACAACTCAGGTGTCTGATCTAATGGGACAGTAAATGTGGGGGTAGTGAAAGCAATCTGGGTTGTGCTTCCTTCATTGTATCTCCTGCTACCTCTTGCTCTCATCTGGTTAATCACTCAGGTTGTGCACCTGGAGTTGGAGATGATGGGCTAGATCAAGGCTGGTCATTAAAAAATAAAATCGGGAGCTGGGGCACATGGCTGTAGTCCCAGATATTTTGGAGGCTGAGGCTGAGGTCACTTGAGCCCAGGAAATTAGAGACCAGCCTGACAACATAGTGAGACCCTGTCTCAAAGGTGGGGAGTTGGCCTAAAGACAAAAAAGTGGGCAAGTATTGTTTATGGATTTTAGAAACAACACATTGATAAGCTTAATGTTCATCTTCTGGCAATTCTGGATTATTAAAAGAGGTGGTTTATGAGTAGAGAGGAATGTGATTATAGATAACAACATGAATTCTTGGTCACATCCCAACCTTCTTTCCTTCTTGTCAAGTATGTCCAAAGAAGTGAATTTGGGAAACTGTAGACATTGTATGTCTTGTATTAATGCACTCCAGCTAAAGATCACCAGGAATACACCTGTAGTACCCCAAGTAGAGTTTAATGCTTATTTCATTGTAGGAGAGATCACACCATTGGGAATCATGGTACATTTCCGCAAAGAGGGTGTTAGAAAGATTGCAGAGGACTTGGACTTTGGTTAAGAGATTTTGGGAAAGGTTCAAGAAATTGGGTATCCTCTGATCTGGAGTGGGTGTTGTCAAGGTAAGCAGGGGTCATTCTATGATTGGGTATCTTAATCTTACCTAGAGGGAGGGCAGACTAGAGTGAAGCTAAAGTTGTAGTTGGGAGATGGGGATGTTTCTATTTTGTGGTTTGCACAGACTGTTTTGTGCTTAAAAGTTTTTGTGAAGTGATCTTGTTTTTTGGTCTCACTTCATCATAGTCACTGAGTGACCTTGTCTGATGTGGTGGTTTGTGAGATTGTGTTCAACACAAGAACTTGTTGGCTTAGCTGTGAATAACAGGTCAGCCCTAGCAACTCCAAAGCCTAGTTGGCTGTGTCAGGCTGGTTACCGGATGTCACAAGTTGCTTTCTTCTTTCACTTTCAAAACATTGCAGATAAGAAAAAAAAGTGTTGGTGCCGGGCACATTGGCACACACCTGTAATCCCAACTACTTGGGAAGCTGAGGGAGGAGCATTGCAAGTTCAAGGCCAGCCTGGGCAACTTAGCGAGACTCTGCTCAAAAAAAGGGCTGGGGATATACTGAGTCATTGGCCCGTACTGGAGGGAAAAAATAGGTCAGTTAATAGTAGTGTTTGGTGGAGGCTACTTGAACATTTGCAGCTAGTGAATATTGATTTGAATTTTTGTTCAAGAACTCTCTAGTCTCTAGTGATATGTCCAACAGCTTTGTTTTTGTTTTTAAGTGTGTTGAGGGGCAACTTGTATAAGAATATAAAACGGCCATACATTGAGGGCTGGGGCTCAGTGGTAGAGCACGTGCCTGGCATGTGCAAGGCTCCACAGCACCATAAGGAAAGAAAGAAAGAACCCACAATTTGGATTGACTAAAATGCTGGCTTAGGGATAAAGCCTTGAGCTTGACTGAATAACAATGTGGACATCTACTTCAGCAGTAATTCAGGTGAGAATCTGAGACTTCCAGTTTGCTACAGTAAACTAAAATCTTGGATGGGGGTATAGCTCATTGGGAGAGCACTTGCCTATCCCTTCCCAACAATTTTTTTTTTTTAGTCTTCATGTCAATTCATAAATATTGAGTGTGCTACATTCTAGGTATCTCCATAAGGGTAGTTGAGCCTTAGTCATGGATTGTAAATAAAGTAGTTTTATGTTCTGCCTAAGTTTAACCATAGAACCAGTTCTAAGTATTGTGTGGTGTTTTTCCCCCCCTTTTTTTGGGAGGGCAGAGCGGAGAGGGAGATTGAACCCAGGTGTGCTTTACCACTCAGTTACACACCTATCCCTTTTTTTTTTTTTTGAGACAGGGTCTCATTCAGCTTCTGAGGCTATCCTCAGACTTGGAATGCTGCTTCTTCAGCCTCCCAAGTTGCTGGGATTACAAGTGTACGTCACCATACCTAGTTATTGTGTTTTCTTCAAAATATAGTCTTATTTTCATTTCATTTCATTTATTTATTTGTTGGTACTGGGGATTGAACCCAGAGCCACCACTTTACCACTGAGCCACGTCCCCAGTTCTTCCCCCCTCCCCGATTCTTTTTTAAATTATGAGTCAGGGTCTAAGTTGCTTAGAGCCTCACTTAGTTCCTGAGGCTGGCCTTGAACTTGCAATTCTGTTTCAGCCTTCCAAGTTGCTGGGATTACAAGCATGTACTACCACTGCTGGCCTAAATATAATTTTTTTAAAAAGAGGGACATTGACAAATCAGGGTAGCTGGGGTTAGGGGGAGACCAAAAAAATAAAAAAAAAATTTCAGATGTTTGAAGGGTACCCCAATGGAGGAAGGTCCTGTGTTGCTGCACAGGAAATAAACAGGGAGAGTTCTAGAATAATAGTTAATATTTCTGAGTGCTTCATGTAAGCCAAGGTACTGTACTGTGCAAGACATTTTACATGCAGTATTTACTGACACCGTGGATACTGTTACCTTACACATTTTGCAGAGGAGAAAGGTGTAAAAAGTAATATGTCCAGGATTCTACAACTAGTAAGGAATAGGGCCAGGTATCTCTTCAGACATTTTAATTCCAAACTTGGCATAAAATTCTGATAGAGCCACCCAACAATAGGTTGACCACTCCTTGGCAGTAAACAATACAGAAGAAAATTTCCTTATATCTTTTGCCCTGTTGTTAAGAGTAGAATACAACATCTGCCTGCTGCCTCCCCTAGGAGGCAATTACAGTTTTACATATAAGATAATTCCAGGAAGTGTAGGTACTCTCTCCCTTCCCTTAAGCTCCACCCTGTAAGACACTTCCTCTAACAAATGGTCCGCCTTTCCTGTTAGCCACTTACTGCTTATCACCACCAGGTGGCACCTGGGTAGCAGGATTGTCAAAAGGATGGAGACCCACCCTTGTTTATTTGAACTGCTAACTGCATTGCAGCTGCTGATTCTGTGGCTTCTGATTCCCAGCTGGGACAAAACCTTTCTGAGGATGAGGATCTCCCAACCCCACCCCCCAATAATAAGTAGGAGGGTCTGATAATCTGGATAGAGTGAAGAAAGGGACAAGTTTTGGAAAGGAGCCTCCATAGGACACCTTGCCCATTCCCCCAGCCTCTGGAACCCCCTCACTTTACTGCTTTGTAAATTTCAGTTTTCTAGAGAGACTTCTAAAGAGGTTTAACCCTTTTCTAGTTGCATTCTGCTTCATCAATTGAAATATTTCCTCCTCCAAGCTGCTTGTTTTCCCTTTGCACTTGTTCACCTCTGGGAACATGGAGAGCATGGGCAGCAGATAGAAAATTACTCTTAATACAGTTCAGCAAACAATGAAGCTCTCTAAATACTGGCTGCCCCAGGGAAGGAGAGAAAGGGAAGTGAGAAAAGATTATGGGAGGGAAGCTGGGCAGGAAGGCTTTAAGTAGCTTTGATGAAACAGCCCTGATGAAAGCTATGCCCTGCAGAGCCAGATAAAATTTACCAGCTGCAGATCTAACCTCTTCTCAATAACCAGCCCTACTTCCCCGCTGCATCAGACTGAATAACACAAGATACATACATGCTGTATTAAAAGGTAATCATTTTATGATCAACTCTTCCTTCAGTTTCCATTCAGTCTAGTTTCTAGGTCCCTGGACAACAATACTAAGACCAGTAAACTGGTAAGAATAATCATCAGTGTACTTAGAACCTTTTCCAGACCTAACCAATACTATGTAGAGTCCTCATTTTAAGGCCTTAGAAGTTCCTCAAGGTCAAGAAATTCTTGGAAAATAATTATTTCTGCAGTTGTCCTTTTTTGAAGCCGGTTTAGTTTTAATCTAAAAATGATTAACTCTTGGAAAGATTTCCAAAAAGAAATCAAATCTCACTTATTTACGCCTTTGCTCCCCTCTCCCAGGGTGGATTATCTCAACTCTTTAGTTTTCACTAGGGACATTCCTTACACTACACAAGGTAGAGAACCAGGGAAGGGAAGGATTGTAGGTAGTCGAACACTTTCGTTCCAAATAGGGCAATTTCCTTTCTTTTCTGTATGGAATGTGCTAAGCGTATCGAAACTAAAAAAGTTGAAAATTGAACATGTAAGAATCCCAGACCAAATCTGACCAAACCGTCTGTATGGGTGGAAGGAAATCTTAACCATACACAACCCCTCAACTTCGGAAGTATAGCTCCCTCTAAATCCAAGTAATTAGCTTTACGGCTCCGCATGACGTCATACCACAGGCGCTCGGATCCCCAAGTGGGAGGAGCGCTTGGTCCCGCCCGGCTGTAAATGGTATGCCACGCCTCCTCCTCTATGACCAATCAAATTCCGTCCTTTAGCCCCTTTCCTCCTTTTCCCGCCATCCCAGGCCGCCCATCTTGACCCTCTTATCCAATCAGGGGGGTCCTGCCTATCTGAAGCCCGCTCCCTTTTCCGCATAAGAGGGGCGGAATTTCAACCTTTTGACTCCACCTCGGTCTGTGCAGCGCGAACCAACCCAAACCGTCAGGGTTAGGGGCGTGGCCTGTGGTCCCCTCCCCCATCCTGGGGATAGCTGTTTGCAAGTGGGGAGCTGGTGGTAAAACTAGGCAACCTCGAGCTGATTTGGGTCGGGAGGGTCCTTCCTGAGGTGGCACCATGGAACGGTCTCCTGGAGAGGGCCCTAGCCCCAGCCCCGTGGACCAGCCTTCTGCTCTCTCAGAGCCCCCTGACCAGCCCCCTGCCACTCACACAAAACCGGACCCAGATTCTGGGGTCCCACCAGCTGGCCCAGGCGCGGCGGGTGAGGCGCTGGCAGTGCTGACTTCCTTCGGGCGGAGGTTGTTAGTGCTGGTGCCGGTGTACCTGGCCGGGGCAGTGGGACTTAGCGTGGGTTTCGTGCTCTTCGGCCTTGCTCTTTACCTGGGTTGGCGCCGGGTCCGCGACGAGAAAGAGAGGAGCCTTCGGGCAGCAAGGCAGCTGCTGGACGACGAGGAACGGCTCACGGCAAAAACACTTTATATGAGCCATCGAGAGCTACCTGCCTGGGTGAGCTATCCACTTCAGTCCTTGGTGAAGCATAGCCCCCTCAGTTCTCGGGCTCCCCCCCCCATCCCTAGAGTCAGCTCCCCATTTGGGACAGTGAGCCTCAAACTTACACCTCTCGCCCTGCTAGCCTCTCGCCTGCTGGGACGCGCCACTGTTGGACAGACTACCCACTGTCCCCACCCTCCCTTTCCGCAGCCCGAATCGGGTCGTTCCATAGAATCAGGACTGCTTCCTCTACTCTTGGGCAATAACGACTTAACTTTTGGGGGCCAGGTCCCAGCCAAGGCTCACCCTCCTAAGCAAGTTCCTTCTGGCTTCTGGTGCCACTGGGGCCCTTGCTGCTCCGTGCCTGGGTATTCCAGTTCCGTTACTGCTCAGAGGTTCCCTCGCCTTTCCTTATCTCCTCAAGACTTTTTACTTACTTAAAGCTATGGGTTTTCTCCGTTTCCCGCTCTTATCCCCGGGTATCCGCGGGGACCTAGCCCTCAGAGCATTGCTTAGCTGAGCCCCAGCACCTGGACTGACCCTCTGCGGTTCCTTCCAGCTCAAGCAACCCGGCAGCAGCGTAGCTGAAACCGCTGCTGGGCAAAGGGAGTGGGTGTTGGGAAGATGATAGTGAGACTGCTGCAGTTCCCGCTGGCCCCACTGCACTGGCTCCCGGTCGGCCCCACCCTTTTTCCGGATTGTTGCTGCGCTTGCTCTGATGACCCAGACCCTTATATGTGCGCTCAACTCCAGGACTGAGGCAGATACCTTCTCTCTGCCCTTGCAGAGGCAAGACAGGTTACTGGCCCCTCCCTGTCACCCTTCCTGCTCCTCCCAGCAGAGGTACCAATCTAATGGGAGATGGCAGAAGAGAGGATTCAAGTTGATACTAGGTACACACATGCAAGCTTCCCCAGGTGGATTGGAGAAGAAAAAAAGAAGAAATGGTCCAAGGGGACTTGTACCCAGGCAGCTGCTGTGTGTTCCACCTATTCTTCATCCAAAGACCCATACTGAGCACAGGTGTCCTTTCTCATAAAATAGTCACACAGGGGAGCTGAAGTCGTGGCTCTGCAGTTATGGCACTTGCCTGGCATGCAGGAGGACACGGGTTCAAACTCCAGCACCACATACAAAACTCCACCACCACTACACAATGAAGTGTTGGAGCAATGAAAGCCACATGGAAAAACTAAATAAAATTGATTCTCCCCCCCCTCTTTCACTGTCCCTCTTAAAAGAAGAAAAAGTTACACAGGAAGGGGGTGGGGGGAATGGGGAGACACATGCTTGGAGGAGAGGAGAGGGCTGGAGAAAATGTATATATGTGTATGGTGGAGGTTGCTAGGCCACAGCATCCCTTTTCTAAGAAAAGCTGGGTGAAGTGGCTCAAACCTCAGCTACTCCAGAGGCTGAGGTCTAAGGCTGGGGGTTTGACAGTTCCAGGCCTGCCTCATCATCTTAGACCCTGGCTGACTCACAAGGAGAGGAAGTGGGGGGGTGGGACTAAACTAAAACAGGGAAGGTGGGGCTGTTGCCCTTCTGTCCAGCAGACAAAGAACTGCACAACAGATATTTGAGAGAGAGAAAGAAGAGATTGTGCCTAAATAGATCTTCTAGCCCCTCTCTCATTAAGGATTTGCTTTTATTCACCGTCTTGGGATGGATGCTCCAGTCCAGTCCAAGGGAAGGAGGGAAGGCTGGACAAAGGAACCAGGGCTTTGTCAATCCCAGATTCCCTCAGCTCTGATTTGACAGGACCTCCCCCTCCAGAAAGAATTTGCCCTTCTCTTCCTTCCTCCTCCTCTGACCCAGCAGCTGTCATTTCATATCCCCAAGCTACCCACAAAGCATCTTTGTATGGCCCACACGCTGCTAGCTCCCCTTATTAGATCTCAGTGCCCCCAATTCCAAGGAATGAGACCTTAGGTCACCCTGTCCCCGCCAGCTCTGGGTGTGAGGAGTCCCCGTTGTATAGCCATGTTCCCTGTCCTTTGTGGGCATCCATCCCACTAGCCTCTTAGGAAACACAGGTGGAAGGTGTTCATCGCTGTCTTTGCCTTCCCCACCTCCAGGTCAGCTTCCCAGATGTGGAAAAGGCTGAATGGCTAAACAAGGTGAGGACTGTCCTGATTTTTATTTTCTGTGAGGCAAGGATGGGGCTTTGTTCCTTTGACCAGGCCTTTCCAAATTTTAATCTTAGCTTGAGCCTGGCCCCCAGTATTGCCCACAGGTAGGATTCTGCAGGAATTTGCTTTCAGAGGGAAGATGGACCTCTCTGACCATCTCACTTTCCTCCCAGATTGTGGCCCAAGTTTGGCCCTTCCTGGGCCAGTACATGGAAAAACTTCTGGCTGAAACTGTGGCCCCAGCTGTTCGGGGGTCTAACCCTCACCTGCAGACATTTACATTTACACGAGTGGAACTGGGTGAAAAGGTATGTGAGAGGAGATGGGCAGAGCAGGTGAAGGCGGGCAGCTTGGAGGGGGCTGAGGTACTCCAGCCTCTCCTGATATTTCCTCTCTCTCTAGCCATTGCGTATTATAGGAGTCAAGGTTCACCCCAGTCAGAGAAAAGAACAGATCTTGCTGGACTTGAACATTAGGTAATGCCATTCACTACTCTTCCTGCTTCCCCTTCAGTGGGCCCTGGCCACTCCTGGCTGCTTCACTCTCCCCTACCCCACTTCAGCCTAGTGCTAACCTTTCTTTTGTTCTTCACCAACCCCTAGCTATGTAGGTGATGTGCAGATTGATGTGGAAGTAAAGAAATATTTCTGCAAAGCAGGAGTAAAGGGCATGCAGGTAGGACAGATGCCAGAAGCCCTCCTAATAGGGATATGAGGGTTGTTGAATGGGATATGAGGAAGTGGGAAGTTGGATAAATCAAGGGTAGGGAAGTCTGGGAGAACAGTGTGCCTTTTCTGAGGATAGGCTTTGGTCTTCTCTTCCTTCCCTAGCTACATGGCATCTTGCGGGTGATTCTTGAACCAATCATGGGGGACCTTCCTATTGTGGGGGCTGTGTCAATGTTCTTTATCCGACGTCCGGTAAGGGAAAGCATTGAGAGAGGGTTAGGGAAACAGGATTGGGAGGGTGAAGGCAGGTAGCTATGGGCAATGGGAAGGGGACTGACAGAAGGCTGAGAGGCCTGGTAACCCTTGGGTGGGTGTGACTGTGACCCAAAGGATCTTTCCTGACCTCACTGCCCTTTCCTTCCAGACCCTGGACATCAACTGGACAGGGATGACCAACCTGCTGGATATACCAGGACTTAGGTATCAAGGACTTACTGAATACCTACTAAGTATCCTGGTCCTGGGTTGAGGGATTAAGGGATACAAAACAGTAAAATATGTAGCTTGTGCCCTAAGTTCTCAACTCTGGTTGGGGAAAAAAATATTCCTGAAAAGTTTCATACTGTGATTTTTCTTTCTGTGGGAGGAGCATACATTTTGGTAGGAAATAAAGAGGGCTGAAGACTGTTCAAGCAGGGGCAAAAAAGAGAAAGAAAAGCTAGAATGGCAATGAAGAAGAAATAGAGCAGTAGGTGGGGTATTAGGATAGAAGATTAGCAAAAGGACTTTCTAGAAAGGACTTCACCATAGCTTTAGGTCTCTCCGTTCAGTAACAAACACAGTTGGGTTTGGGGGGAAACTGAGAGGTAGGGCCATATTTCTATTCCACTCCTCCATTCAGCTCGCTCTCTGACACCATGATCATGGATTCCATTGCTGCCTTCCTCGTGTTGCCCAACCGACTATTGGTGCCTCTTGTGCCTGACCTTCAAGATGTGGCCCAGTTGCGTTCCCCTCTCCCCAGGGTATGGCCTCTCACCCTATTAGATAGATCCTTCCCTTCAAAAACCTTGTGCTATGTTCTTATATTTCTCACCAACTGATTCCTAACCCCAGGGCATTATTCGTATTCACCTGCTGGCTGCTCGAGGGCTGAGTTCCAAGGACAAATATGTGAAGGGCCTAATCGAGGGCAAATCAGACCCCTATGCACTTGTGCGTGTGGGTACCCAGACATTCTGCAGTCATGTCATCGATGAGGAACTCAACCCTCAGTGGGGGGAGACGTATGAGGTAGGAAGACAAGGAAGAGGAGGTTCGTGAAATGGGAAGGCCTGGAGATGTGTAGGAGAAGATGCTGACTGGATGATCCTCATAGCTGCCACCCATGAGACGCTTATCCATCTGTGCTCTCCAGGTGATAGTACATGAAGTCCCCGGGCAGGAAATTGAGGTGGAGGTGTTTGACAAGGATCCAGATAAAGATGACTTTCTGGGCAGGTAAGACTCTAACTATGTTAGGATTCCAAAGTCCCACTGCTCCCGAGTTCCTAGAGGTAATTATAGTTGTTTTCTAGGCTTGGAACTCATATTTCATTTTCTTCCCCACCCATAGACACACACATATATAAATATCTCCCAAGTGAAAGGAGAAGGGAGTCTGTGATCTGCCAGTTATTTCTGGGTGGGTGAGTAGAGGGCCACTGACAAGCTAATTACAACAGGCCCCGGTTCTCCCTCTCATTACCCCCTCTTCTCCCTGTCCCCCAGAATGAAGCTGGATGTAGGGAAGGTGTTACAGGCTGGAGTACTGGATGATGTAAGTTGGGAGAAGAAGAAAGCAGAGGGATCTTACCCTTTGGGCACACAATAGCTGCTACATTGGTGGGGAAGTGGTTGGGTAGACATCTGATCTCCACTATACCTCTCTTTCTTCTACTTCTCCTTTCAGTGGTTCCCTCTACAAGGTGGACAAGGCCAAGTTCACTTGAGGCTAGAATGGCTGTCACTTTTGCCAGATGCAGAAAAACTGGAGCAGGTGAGCTATGTGGGAAACAGGGAAGAAATATTGGAAGTAGGGATTAAAAGGACTGGGGTTGGGGTTGGGGCTGGAGCTGTGTCTCAGCGGTTATGGCGCTTGCCTGGCATGTGCTAGGACACAGGTTCAAACCTCAGCACCACGTATACAACCAAGTGTCGGAGCAACAAAGTCAAATGAAAAACTAAATAAAAACTAAATAAAATTGATTCTCTCTCTCACTGTCCCTCTCTCTTTAAAAACACAAAGGTCCAGGGTCTGAATTTTACATCTTACTTCCTGTTCCCCAGGTTCTACAGTGGAATAGGGGAGTCTCCTCTCGACCAGAACCCCCATCAGCTGCCATCCTAGTTGTCTACCTGGATCGGGCCCAGGATCTTCCTGTGAGTTTGGCTTCTAGGGTGGTTGCTCAGGGAGCCCTGGCTGTAGCATTCTCATACCCCTGCTTGTTGAGGACACATATGTCCCTGTCTGCTTTGCTGTAGGAGCAGGGACATGTAATGCAAGGGTTCCAAAGAGGTACTCATCAGGGAAGAGATTCTGATATGGTACTACCTTCATTCACCAAAACCTAAACTCCCAGATGGTAAACTCTGAATTCTGCACCCCACAGCTCAAAAAGGTGAACAAGGAACCTAACCCCATGGTACAACTGTCAATCCAGGATGTGACTCAGGAGAGCAAGGTGAGAATCAGGACATTGCAGGGGTGTTATGTGGGAGGAAGACTGTTCTTTAGATCAAGGCTCCCCTTCAGGATGCCTACAAGTATTTTCTGGAGAAATGGGAATGGTGTCGTATATACCTTTATCCATCCTCCCCGTCTCCAGACTGTCTACAACAGCAACAGCCCAGTGTGGGAAGAAGCTTTCCGGTTCTTCCTGCAAGACCCTCGAAGCCAGGAGCTTGATGTTCAGGTGAGATCATCACTGTTCACCTTATTCTTTCTTCCCAGATCTGTGTCATTTCTTCTCTCCCTTGATCCCTATTTTCTTTCTTTCTTTTTTGCGCTGCTCAGTAAGGAATCCAGGGACCATCTGCTTGCTAAGCAAGTACCCTACCATTGAGCCACACCCAGCTCCCCCCACTCTCTATTTTCAATCTATCAGACTTTTTTTTTTTAAGAGAGAAGGACAGTGAGAGAGAGAGAGAGAGAGAATCAAATTTTTTATTGAGTTTTTCACATGCTTTTGTTGCTTTGACACTTAGTTGTGTACGTGGGTGCTGGGGTTTGAAACCGTTTACTTGTGCATGCCAGGCAAGCACCGAAACCACCAAGACACCACTCCAGCCCAGACCTTTTTTTTTTTTGAAGAGAAAGAGGGACAGTGAGAGAGAGAAAGAGAGAATCAATTTTATTTAGTTTTTCATGTAGTTTTCATTGCTCCGACACTTGGTTGTGTCCACAGTGCTGTTTCGAACCTGTGTCCTCACTCATGACTGGCAAGAGTCATAATGGCCAAGCGACAGCTCCTGCCCTATATTTTCCTTCTTTTTTTTTAATTAAGAAATTTAGTTGGAGGGGTTAGGGATTTAGCTCAGTGGCAGAGGGCTTGCCTAACATGCCCAAGGCCCCAAGTTCTGTCCTCAGCCCTGAAAGAAAAAAAAAAAGAAAAGAAATTTAGATGGGGCTGGAGCAGTGGCTCAGCGGTTACAGTTACGATGCTTGCCTGGCATGTGCGAGGATGCGGATTGGAACCCCAGCACCATGTACACAACGAAGTGTAGGAGCAATGAAAGTCGTATGAAAAACTAAATAAAATTAATTCTCTCTTCTCTCTTTCTCTCTCACTGTCCCTCTCTCTTTAAAAAAAAAAGAAATTTAGTTATTGTACAATCAAAAATGCTTATAAAGTAACAATATGATATGCATATATTTTTAAATCAGAATCCCCCCCAGATCTCTCCCTTTTCTCTCTCTCCTATATTTTCTTTCAATCATTTCCTAGTTTTATATCTTATATTTAAGTCTCTGATCCATTTTGTGCCGATTTTTTTTTTAAGAGAGAGGGAGAGGGGCTGGAGTAGTGGCTCAGTGGTTACAGCACTTGCCTGGCATGTGCAAGGACATGGGTTCAAACCCCAGCACCATGTACAAAACAGAGTACAATGAAGGCCATGTGAAAAACTAAATAAAATTGTTTCTCTCTTTCTCTCTCGCTGTCCCTCTCTCTCTTAAAAAAAACAAAAAACAAAAAACAGGCTGTAGCAGTGGCTCAGCAGTTCTGGTGCTTGCCTGGCATGTGCTTAGGATGCAGGTTCGAACCCCAGCACCATGTACACAACAAAGTATCAGAGCAATGAAGACTAACTAAAAAATTGATTCTTTCTTTCTCTCTCTCTCTCATAATCCCTCTGTCTTAAACAACAACAACAACAAAATAAAGACAGGGAGAAAGTTAGAGAGAAAGAGAGAATCAATTCTATTTATTTGGGCTGGAGTGGTGGCTCGGCAGTTTCGGCGCTTGCCTGGTAAGCACGAGGACCCGAGTTCAAACCCCAGCACCACTTACACAACTAAGTGTTGGAGCAACTAAGGCCATGTGAAAAACTAAATAAAGTTGTTTCTCTCTTTCTCTGTCTCTCTCACTGTCCCTCACTCTTTAAAAAAAAAATCTATTTTTTTCATCTGGTCTTTGTTTCTTCAACAAAACTCACATCTGTCAAACCATTTGAAAACAATGAAATATTAATTTGTGGGAGAAAAAGAATCATGTTATACCACTAAGAATGGTACAACTAGAGGCTTTGTAGTACTAGGAAGTAGGATTTTAATTGAGCCCTGAAGGATAAGTAGGATTTAAATTGCCTGAGAGGAGGAGAATGAGAACTTTCCAAGTAATGGGAACAAATGAGCAAAGGTGGGATGGATACTGGCAAGGGTAGAGGCCTGCAAAAAAGATGGCCCTGAGTGGAACAATAGGCTTGTGAAGGTAGGATGAGGAATGATGCTGGAGCCATGTTGTGATTTCCTGTGTGCCTCCCTTTTCCCTCATTCCTTCACTACATTCCTTCCTCCTGTACGTATAGGTGAAGGATGACTCCAGAGCCCTGACTTTAGGCGCACTAACTCTGCCTCTGATTCGTCTGCTGACTGCCCCCGAACTTACCCTAGACCAGTGGTTCCAGCTCAGCGGCTCTGGCCCAAACTCCAGACTCTACATGAAACTGGTCATGCGGGTATGGAAATGGAGGAAGTGCTGAGGGGTGGGGAAAGGATGTGGATTCCTTGGTATTCAGAGTAAGGGGGGGAGGCCACTAAGATTAAATGATGTGATGATTTACATACATAATCCAAGCTGCTGGTAGAAGCATCTAGCAGGCACACATACAAAACTTTTTTTTCTGGGTGCAGTGGCACATCCCTGTAATCCCAGGTACTCAAGAGGCTGAGCCAGGGGCTGAAGTGGTGGCTCAGCGGTTACTCAGGCTCTTGCCTGGCATACGCAAGTACGTGGGTTTGAACCCCAGCACCACGTACACAACGAAGTGTCAGAGCAACGAAAACCACATGAAAAACTAAATAAAATCGATTTTCTCTCTCTCTTAAAAAAAAAAAAAAGAGAGAGAAAGAGGCTGGAGCAGTGGCTCAGCGGTTACGGAGCTTGCCTGGCAGACACACAGGAGTTCAAGCTCCAGCACCACGTACATGATGAAATCCCGGGCACACGCACGAGTTCAAGCTCCAGCACCTCGTACATGATGAAATCCCGGGCAAGGAAAGCGAAAGCTGTGTGAAAAACTAAATAAAAAACTGATTCATATTTTCTCTCTCTCTCTCTCTCTCTCTCTCACTGTCCCTCTCTCTTAAAAAAAAAAAAAAAAAGAGGTTGAGGTAAAAGGATCACAAGGTCAAGGCCAGCTTCAGCAACTTAGAGGACCTTGTCTGACATGAAAAAGAAAGGGCTAGGAATGTGGCTCAGTGCTAAAGCTCCCCTAGATTCAAACCTCGGCACACACACACAAAAATTTAATCTGACAGGGGGAAGGAATGGTGTGGGAATTGGGGTGGAGGTGGAAGGAACCTTATAGAGATGTGCCCAACCAAGTCAGGGATCTGGTTCCCCTGTCAAACTGTCAGAGCCGCAGCTGTCTCCCAACCCCGAATGCCTTGCTGGCTGATGGCTAGCTGCACTTCCTTGATTTGGCAACCATTTCACCTTCCCAGATCTTGTACTTGAATTCATCAGAAATCTGCTTTCCCACTGTGTCTGGTACTCCTGGTTCCTGGGACAGAGACAATGAGAGCCGCCAGGCAGGCAGCAGTGTGGACGCTCCACCTCGGCCATGTCACACGACTCCTGACAGCCACTTTGGGATGGAAGTAAGTTGATATCTGGAAAATACTAGGGTCTGTTTGCACTTAGGGTGTGCAAAGCCTGTTTCGGGGATGGATCTGAGAGATTTTGCTCCCTTTAACAGCCATTTGGTGCCCTGCCACTTTTGCAGAATGTGCTTCGGATCCATGTATTGGAGGCCCAGGACCTGATTGCCAAAGACCGTTTCTTGGGGGGATTAGTGAAGGGCAAGTCAGACCCCTACGTCAAACTAAAGCTGTCAGGACGAAGTTTCCGGAGCCGTGTTGTTCGAGAAGATCTCAATCCTCGCTGGAATGAGGTTTTTGAGGTCAGAATTTAGTGACTGGGAAACCTCTGGGGTTGCTAACTGGGTGTGGTGACACACACCTGTAATCCCAGTGATTTGGGAGGCTGAGGAAGGAGAATTGCAAGTTTAAGGCCAGACTCAGCAATTTATTGAGACCCTGTCTCAAAAAAAAAAAAAGAAAAAAGAAAGAAAAGGGTTGGGAATGTTACTACATTCCCAGTACCAAAAAAAAAAAAAAAAAAAAAAAAAAAAAAAAAAAAAAAAAAAAAAAAAAAAAAAAAAAAGGAAAGACACACACACATACAAAGACATAACAAAAAATAACAACTCAGGTTCAGTTGACTGGGAAGTGCAGTCATTTGGAGAGGAAAAAGAAAATTCCTTTCATTTGCCTATTTTCTCTCACTAGGTGATTGTCACATCAATTCCAGGCCAAGACCTAGAGGTTGAGGTCTTTGACAAGGACTTGGACAAGGATGACTTTCTGGGCAGGTGAGAGGGTGGAGTCCAGGTGGGCGGACAGGCTATATCCCTGTAGATCGTGGAATCCGACCTCGGAGAGAGAAAGTGCCGGTCTGCCCATCTGCCTCTTGTCCTACCCTTTCTCCTCTACAGGTGTAAAGTGAGTCTCACCATAGTGCTAAACAGTGGCTTCTTTGATGAGGTGGGCATGGGATTAGAACCAACAATCCCTTCTGACCTTGACCCAAGCCTCATCCTCATTTTCATCCCCACATCCTCAAATCTTTCTCTGCTTACTTGCATAGTGGCTGACCCTGGAGGATGTCCCATCTGGCCGCCTGCACTTGCGCCTGGAGCGTCTGACTCCCCGGCCCACTGCAACTGAGTTAGAGGAGGTGAGGGAGAAGACTGGAGGAAGAAAGGGACCCAGAATGGGACAGGGAGAGCTCTTTCAACATCCAAGGCACGGCAGGCCCAGAGTGTCGGTTCCCACCCTCAGTCTGCATTCCCTCTTCCAGGTGCTGCAGGTGAACAGTCTGATCCAGACACAGAAGAGTGCAGAGCTGGCAGCAGCCCTGCTGTCTGTCTATCTGGAGCGGGCAGAGGCCCTGCCGGTGAGAGCTGCTCCCCACACCCCATGGCTCCCTGACCCTTCTCCCACCTCCTTCAGGTGTGAATGTTCTTGTAGATTTGGAGTAGTAAATGGCCCCTTTCTTTCTGAGGGTGGTAGTGGGTTGGGAAGATTATCCAAGGTTGTAGGGTAATGGCCGTCAGGCAAAAATGGAGACATGGACTGTGGCTATAATTTGTGAGGGGGAGATCTGCCTAACCAGCTCCAAATTTAAGACTAACACTATTTTCTTTCTAGCTCCGAAAAGGCACCAAGCCTCCTAGCACTTACGCTACTCTTACTGTGGGAGAGACTGTCCATAAAACCAAGGTATTAGGAATTGCCGCAGGGTTAAAAAATGGAGGGAGAAAAAGAAAGGAGGGAGTATCAACCACTGACCTTAACATCTCCGCTCCACCAGACTATTTCCCAAACTTCAGCTCCTGTATGGGACGAGACTGCCTCCTTTCTCATCAGGAAGCCACACACTGAGAGCCTGGAGTTGCAGGTACTATACATTTATTCTACAAATACTTATCAGGTTCCCACCGTGGACCAGGAACTGAACTAGGTGCAGGGCAATCAGAGCTAAAAGATCAAGTTTTTATATAGAGTTCATACTCTTGTTTAGGGAGAACAATAACCAAAAAATACCTCTAGAATAATAACTGAGGTAAAAGGCACTGTAGAGAAAAAGGTTGGGGTTCCATCAGATTGGGGATGAAGTTGATGAAGTGCCTTTCTTATTAGGAAGGCATCTTTAGATGGCCCCTGAACTTAAGGGCAAATAGGGTCTGACCAAGAAAAACCAGGTGCAGAAGCACACACCTATAATCCCAGAGACTCGGAGGCTGAGGCAGGAGGATTACCAGTTTTAACCCAGCCTGGACAACGTAACAAGACCCTGTCTCAAAATAATAAAAAGGGCTGTGGATGTATCTCAGAGTTAAAGCATCCTTGGGTTCAATCACCAGTTCCAAAAATAAAAGAGGAAGGTGGGGTGGCAGGAAAATTCTTTGGACTAAAAGAAGAGTAGAGGAGAGAGGGCAAATTTATTATAGAGAGAAGGAAGGAACAAGATCATAGGGTATCTTAAATATTATGCTAAGACTTTGAATTTTATCTTAAAAGCTTAGGGAAGGGGTTGGGGATTTAGCTTAGAGGCAGAGCACTTGCCTAACATGCGCAAGGTCCTGAGTTTGGTCCTCAGCACTGAAAAAAAAAAAAGCTTAGGAAACTTTTAGAGAGAGTGAGAGAGAATCAATTTTACTAATTTTTTAAATCTGGTTTTTATTTTTCCTCCACTTAGTTGTATATGTGGTGCTATGGTTCAAACCTGGGTCCTCACACATGACAGGCAAGCACCATAACCGCTGAGCCACCATTCCAGCCCCTGTTTAATAGTCTTTTTTTTTTTTTTTTTTTGTTTAAGAGAGAGGGACAGTAAGAGAAAGAGAGAGAGAGAGGGAATCAATTTTGTTCAATTTTTCATGTGGCTCTTGTTGCTCCAATTTTTCATGTGCTCTTGTGTACATGGTGCTGGGGTTTGAACTCAGATCCTCCTGCATGCCAGGCAAGCACATAACTGCTGAGCTCCAGCCCCTGTTTAATAGTCTTTTAACTGATCTACCTACCAGTGTTATCCTTCCAAGTCCATTATATATATATATATATATATATGTATGTATATATATATATATATAGAGAGAGAGAGACAGTGAGAGAGAGAAAGAATCACTACATAGACAATTGAGTGTCTGAAGAACAGAAACCAAATTAAAAAAAAATAAAATTGGTTCTCTCTTTAAAAAAAAAAAAAAGACTATTAAATCAAGAAATGAAAAA